>APFE031433716.1:119078-131052 GCA_000404065.3 Pinus taeda
TCCTCCTAAACTTTAGGGACTCGGTTGCCCAAAACTTGTAGTTAACAACACTTTTACTAGCACTTGCTTGGCTGCCCTTGTGATAATTGATTTGGTGGCCCTTGAACTCCGAGTTGATGGTGGATAATTCAAGGTAAGGGCCCATAAATGAAGGGGACACCTTCCTACAAATCCTCTCCCTTTTCCTTCCTCGAATTTGGATACCAAATGCTCATTAAAACCTTTGATTTTGTCTCAAAATTGACTAAAAATCTGCACAAAGCACCCATTAGACTTGTTGGCATAATGACTAACCCAATTAACTCTATTAGCATAAATATAATAAAAAACATGCAATAAACTAATGAGAATGGTGGATTAAGTCGAATTAGGAGGCTGAATGAGCTCATATAATATCCATTTTTGGGGCTCATCATCACCCTTAACCCGTCTTCTTCAAAAATCATCAGTTATTTCTTTAGGTCTATGACCGCGTAGTTTTTGTATGCCCAATCAATTCCTAGGAGTGCCAGGTATGGGTCCTTATCCCCCATGATGTCAATCACCTTAAATTCTGTGTGCGTCTTCACCCCCACCACATCAACCTCTAAATTCTCCAATCTCCCAATTGGCAATATGTAGTACTGATTTTCCATCCTTAGTTGAATTGGCGACTATTTTAGTTGAGTCTTCCCCATTGCCTCCCAGGTTTTCCTAGGTAGGATGTTTACATCTGACCCCAAGTCTAAAATGGTGTCTCTTATGTGGAATCCTACCACTTGTGCATCGATTTAGAACCCCTTGCTGCTTCTTCTCTTGTTCCGTTTCACTCTTCTTGAAGCCTTGTCTAGCAACCCTACACCTGGTCGATCCACTTCCTCTTCCTCTAGGGATACCGTAGCCTTTAGACTTTTTCTGAATTCATTCAACATGTGTTCATCCTAAAAAAATTTCAAGAAGAGTTTAAACCATTCTCCAATCGGTTGGGTGTGATTAGGCATGTGGTTCCACGATCTTTTAGTATCCTTCTCCACGGTCATCCCTTTGAACAACTTAGCTACCTCCTGATAGTACTTCTTTTTTCATTTAGGTTGATACCTCTTTTGTGGAGACACTTCTTTAAGGATTAAGGGGGGGTCCTCTATGTAGCGATCCTCCCCTGTCTTCTTCCCTCCCCTGGAGACTATATTAATATTGGTTGTGGGGAGGCCATCATCGGTTTATGGTTTAGCATTCACCAACTTTTCCCCTCTCTATCTGGTCATCTCTTCCCACTTTGCAATGAGTTTTGGATAGTCCTCTGTTGCATGGGTATTAATTCCTCATAGCGAGCACTAGGGTCTCCTCGGTAGCAGACATTCTCTAGTAACATTCCCTTCCTGATCGCAGTTGTAACACCTCACAGGCCCTCTTCCTCCTGTTCTTCCTCCTCGCCCATTTCCTCCACATCCCCCCCGATTAATTCATTGGCCCTAAATGTGGGCCTGTCCAGCCTTTCTTCTAGGGCATCCAGTGCTCGACACTAATTGGTGTGATGTTTCACTGATGTGCAAAACTCACAGTAGGTATTATTGGGGACGTTAGAGTACTTTTGAAAAATGGGGCACATCTGTGGCAGGTGTCCATATGATCTGTAGAATTCACAAAAGTCCTAAGTATTCCTCCCCAGGAAAGCTCCTTGCACTCCCATCACCACAACTCTCATAGTTGGTTGGGCTCTTGATAACCCCGCAACCCGACCTGCCTCATTAATCCCTCTCAACCTCAGAAATTCTGTCATGACATTCCACTCCACCATTTAGTTTGTGCATCAAACATTGGGTCTAGCTAGATGCACTGGATGAAGATCTTTCAATTTCTTCATCAAGGTTGAGATCTGGTTCTACAGGCCTAAAATCAATGGGTCTTGTAGGCTCTCCCCTCCCCTGTACTCATGCAGGTATCCCACCATCACTTCTATGCGTGATGCTTGTTCCAACGCATCCTGGAGGGTTCCTATCTTCTGTTGTGTTAGTGGCATTTTGGTTAAAGGAAATAGTGCCTTAATGAACCAGTCCCACTAGTGGTTTGGGTCCAGAGTGTAACTCAACTTTGCAATGGCATCCTTAAACATTTGGGTAAGCTCCCAGGCCGTCTCTCCTTCCCTCTGCTTAATCTCCCAAAGTTTTGATAGCCCTTTCCAATCCGTCTGCAGTACCTTGAACTCTTGCACAAACCCTTTCTTGATGTCATCTACTGTGGGGTTCTGATTTTGCTCCACCCACTTTATAAACTAGCACATAGCCCTTTTTCTCAGTGTGGTTTGGAATTCTACTGCCCTTACATTGTCTGGAGTTTGACTGGCCCTCCAAATAGCTTCATAGAGATACCAGTGTTTCTCTACATCCTCGTTTCATCTTCCCACAAATTCTAGGTATTTGGTGAAAGATCCTGCCATATCTATCTAGGTAGGTGTTATCAGCATGAACTTGTTGCTCCCCGACTACTAGGATCCTTGTAATCCTAAGTTACTGATATTACTAGTTCCTGTGCCACTCCTAATGTTGAAATGGACTCGATATTTCTCTTGTGCACTATATACCCACATTGCCTTCACTAAACTAATAATAAATTCCTTCGGATTGTGATAAAGTACTAGGGGAAGATCAAGGGAAATTATACCTTCGTCTCAGGAGTATTGCTGCTGACTCTGAATGGATGTTTCTTCTTCACTGAATAACCTCCTCATCACCTCACCTATATTGTCCTTGGTTCCTTCTCCATGCCCATGCGACCCCTTCTCTTATGATCCATCTGTCATAACCTATACTTGCGATACAGATTCTACATCCTGTAGGGAAGTTCCATCCCCATTTCCCCGACTCTTCCATCTTCCTTCACTGCTCTCACTTTTCCAATTACCATCTTATCCTTCCTCTTCGACTCGACGTTTTCCCCTCACCACTCCTACTTGGTGGGACCCCATCCTTTTCTTCCCTAGATTCTGAATCACCCTCGCCTGCCACTTATCCGCTAGTAGTTCCCTTCTCTATGCCCTAACATCTCTTGAATTCTTTAATTCTTCAACATCCATCCCTTCAGCAGAATCTATATCCCTCAACCAACAACATTGTGCCCCTCTACATCTCCCCTCGGTATCGGGAGTTTACACTGCCATCCCCACAGCGGTTGAAGACAATAGTCCTTCTTCCACCATAAATATCTTGATCCATGTCAAGACTTCCCTCATCAACTCACCTCTCAGTCCTGAGATGAACACAACTTCTGCTTTTGAGAAAGACTGATAACTCTTTGCAGCAAACTCAACTATGTATCCCTCCACCGTAGTCCTTACCCAAAAGTCGATTGAACTAGTTAGACCATTATCCAACTACTGCAGCAAGGCGATATCCGATGGGGTCTAGCTTCAGCAAGATATCGCCAATCCACTTAGTTGAGACTGCCTCTTCATCCTTCTTAACTAATTGTACAGATCCTCCAAGAACTTGCACTAGAAAATTTCATATTGATCATTGGTGCCATCAGCATATAAAGTTTCCTAACTTACCTTACTGATCGGTTGACTTCTACGGGTAGCCTGCTCTACTACAAACTGATCTACTCTATGGTTCCACCAATCCCTGATCTCTCTTTTAAATATCCTCGACACCATAGTCTGAACTAGTTCTCGTACCTTCAACGGAACCATTTGTTGGCTTGCGAGAGTCAGCAGGGGGAAGACCCTGGGTTTGGGCACAAGAGGCCAATAGTGGTCTACTATAGTCTAGGACAATATCAACATTTTCCCCTTACCCCAAAGGACAAGGAGTCTCACCCAAGGCGCATTGCGACCAAAAGGGGGAAGCGTTCAGAATGGAGTCATGAAGGGCTTAACAGAGTTGCATTCGATCAAATACATGAATACATTATATAAAACACAGAGATACCAGCATACTCATGATGTGACATGAACTACCGATTACATGCAATTGTTAAGTCATTTAAAAAGAGTTTAAATATCCCTCATACACAGGGCCTGAACACATAATAAACCGCAACTGATCTTAGTAGATATTTATATTAATCATAATAGTTAACCATTACAATATCACTTGGCTTCTGCTATAAACAACTAGAGAAAATACCCAGGTCAGTTCTATGGGTACTGTACAACTTCATGGACCATGTCTTCTTGGCTCTTGCGATCTTCCCTTCCTTCGACTGCAACAAGAATCCTTTTCACCTTCCCTTAACCTTGCCCCATCTAACCTCACTCCTTTCTTAGTCTTCTCTTTTTATATCCCTTCTTTGTTACTTGGATTGCTAGTTCTTCCCCTCTGTTGCTTCTGCACCTTCCTTCCCCCTCAGCTACCTTTGCCTCCCGCTGCCACCTTGCCGCAACTCTTACACAACTGCTTATTTTTCCAGCTGACTATTGCTACCACCCATTTCCTTCTCATCCTTTGGTCAGTCAAAATGGGTCAAAACCTTTCCAAAATTTAAAGGAAGGCCCCAACACAAGATGGTTGGGTCCATACCTAGTGGAAAAGTGTCATGAAAATGGATTTGTCTAGATCAGAATCATTGATGAGGAAGGCATTTCCTTACCTTTAAATGATTATAGGTTGAAGTTATATAGAAGAATTCTATCCAAGGTATCATTTTTCAGTTCAATAAGAAAATAGTTAAATGTGATTGGGAGTTTCATAGCTTCCAATCCACAACATTCCTAGAAATTTTAGAAAAAAATAAAAATAAAAAGCCTAGATGAAAACATTTATGAGGCATCTGAGGCCAACTACAGGGTTGAAAACCTCTTTGAGCCATCCCAAGAGAAAAAATGGAAAAGAAAAAATGATAAATATCCTTAGGTGGAAACCTCCCTTGAGGCACCTAGGGCAGGCATGCAGGTTGAAAAACTCCTCTATGGTAGCTTGTATGTCTCAAGAAAAAAAAAGGGAGGAAAAGAAAAACAATGAAGAAGCTTATATCATGCATGCTAACCATTCTCTTGTTTTGCATAATTGTACACAGTGGAAGATTTCATGGCTACAAGAGAAAAACCTACAAGATATCATCCATCCCTACATTCATACACATCATATCCATCTTCTCGATTCATATGACCATCTCTATGCACCATCCAATCATCAAGAAATTCAAATTTCACCTCCTCTGTGATGCTACAGGAAGGACCTATATTGCTACAGGAGGTCTTGTAATGCTATAGGAGGTCTTGTAATGCTACAAGAGGTCTTATAATGCTACAGGAGGACCTTATGGAGCTACATGAATGAGATCCAAGGAGGACCTCCTGTAACATAATTTAGTTTTTTTTTTTTTTTATTTAACCTTTCTTCCATCTAGGATTGCATCAGTGCTATTTAAAATTCAAAATTATTCAAGTTCTTCCTTTGTTTTGGAATGCAAGGCTTTGATTATCCTAGTAGCTTCTCCTAGTTTATGATCTAGATCTTCTCTAATCTCTTCTACTACTGCCTTTGACCTCTGCAATAAATCTTCCTGCTCAAAAATAATTCCAATTGATGGCCATAATTCCATTAAAGAGGCATTAATATGAATCCATATTTTCTCTTTAGCTTGAGATAAAGTCTCTGTAATAAATTATTCATTTTCATAGATCTCTAATTTCTTAGTTAACTTGATTTTTTTTTATTCCAACTAAATATGCATTATCAGATTAATTTTGTTGTCTTGAATCTTCTCAAGCTGCAATCTAAGTTTCTCAATTTATATATCCTTCAAGGATAGATCTCCCATGGCCTTTGATAACTTCTCTGTTGAATTTTGACTAGTGGGCTCTGTCTCTATTGTGGACACTGCTACTGTAGATGTTCCTGCTATTGTAGTTCCTACTCCAATGCTGAGTTGTATCTCTCTTTCCCTAATTAAATTTTCCATTTCTGCTTCCATTTTTTGAATTTGTATGTTTTGCTCAACAATCATTTGAAGCATGTTCCCTTTCTCCTTCTCTAACTGAATGAATTCTTGGGTCTATGGATGTTTATTTGTTGGAAGCTTCAATTGTTTCCTTAATGCATGGATATCAACATTCTTATTTTTGATTGGCTCTTCTACTACTTTTACATTTATAGGATCTAGTCCTAATTTCAAAATTAGGTCCTCAGTTCCCTTAATTATAGTATCCTTATCTAGAGAAGACATTTTTATAGCTTTAATTGAGAATGAATATTATTTAATGATGCTTGCATCTTATAATCTTCCATGGAAAGACTTGTAGAAGATGTATACATGATCTCCCCTTCTTGTTTGTGTAGATAAATTTCATCTATTGGATGAATCTATTTTGTATCAAAGGAAAAGAAGGAAGTTTTATAGTCTTCAATAGTTTCAGGTACAGGGACCTTTGGTTCCAAAAATTCCCATTGGAATTGTCCCCTTTCACTACCCAATGTTGAAAGTAGTCTAGTCTACACTGTAGAAGACTATTTCCAAAATTCTGCATATGTGGAAGTCTTCAATCCTTCATTCTTCTTTTTTATTTCTAGAAATTCTGAAAAAATATTTTGTTTCCTTGAAGAAGGGGAACAAGGAGAAGGAGAAGCTATTCTAGTTTCTTAAATTGACTCTAGTGAAAATGGTAATTCTCCTGTGAGAAAAATTGTAGAAGGTCCTTTAGAAGTCCAAACTTGTAAGGATTCTTCTTCCTCATTAGCTGTTGTCTTTGTTGTTTCATGACCTTGAAAGTTGTTTGTTGTAAATATGATCCCAATGGGGACTGAGTTTCCCTTTGCCTTTGTAACTCTTTCTATGTGGTGTTTGGAGTATCTAACACTACCTTACTAGATATTTCCTCCTTGACTTCTCGTAAAGTGTTTTACTCCCATTTTTCTTTATTGGAAAATTTCTTAATCTCTGGATTAGCCACATGAACGTAAGGTGTTGATTTCTTTGTAACTCTGACTGATGTTATCATCCTTAGTGGGTCATAAGACCAACCGAAACTCAACTTAAACTTCATTTGTTTCAATAAATTATCTACCTCTCTCTATAGCTCTTGTGTTGGTTATGAATGGGCCAACCTATGCATTCAATTTAAATTGATATTGTTGTTTTCTAGAAACAAAATCAACATCATTTACATTCATCATTTGTCTAATCTATTAAAGAAAAAAAACTATCATTTGGAGGAAGATAGGCAACTTGTATGGTTGTAGCTCACATCCATAAATCTCGATTTATGTAAAATTCTAGTATAAATACTAGTCTCCAACCTTTAATTGTTCACTAAGATGTAAAATTCTTTTAATTTCAGTAGAAATCCTAGGAACGATATCACTGTTTAATAAACAATTTGCTACATACAAGAATTGATTGACAAAGTCACTAAAGGAGAAATCTTTAGAAGTCTTTCTCACTAGTGAAGTCTAGTTAATAACTAATTGTGGGATGCCTGTAAAATCCAACTTTTGAAAAGGAAACTTGAATCTTTCTAATTGATGATATGGGAACAAGTATATTAAAACTGATTCATTCTTGAAAGCGCCTTAAACACTGAACTTCAAACAATGATCATGAATAATGTTTGAAAGGAATTCACTGTAATTAAACATAACTGAAGGATTTTTAGCAGAGGAAAATAACGTTAAAAATCCTAAAATTACTTCATCAACCTATTGGTCACTAGGATATCCTAATAGACAAGAAACTAAGGAAATGACCTTCCTAAACATTTGAGGGAACATGGTAGCAAAATAGAGAGGATTGGTTATGCGTAATTCAAAATTATCAGGCATAAAATATTAAAAAATATGAGCTATTTTTGAAAAGGAAAGTTTTTGGTAAATCTCCATTAATGCATTAGTAGAAAATAGATGTAGGGATTCTTGAGAATTCAATTGAAGGGCTTAGAAAATTGACTTAGGGGTTACATAGAACAAGGTTTCATTGTTTTGAGCAATGATAGCTCTCTGACTTGGGAGATAGTGAATTTCACACCAGGAAATGAAACCTAGAAAAAGGCAAGTCCGAGAGAAGACAAATTGAGTTATTAGGGATTCCCAAAATGAAAATTCATCACTAGCATCCTGGAATTTTTGAAAGGCCCAATTATGTAGTTCATAGAGGTCAAACTCGAAATTGGTTTCTACAATTTTTAAGTTGCTATCAGATAAAGGTAATTCATCTAAATCTATTATAGAAGGACGTATCAGACTTCCAACATATAATTTGGATTTTCCTTAATGAGAGGCCATTAAGGAAAACATTTTTTTTTTGGGATTAGTAGAAAAGTTACCGAAAATAGGATGATCGTAAGCTAGAAAATTTTTCAGTATTCACTTACAGATTCGAGCTGGAGGTCTTGAATTTAAGAAGAATGTAGCAAAGAAGCTATTTTGCAAAAGGGATATGCCTTAAATCAAATGCTAATAACAAGAGAAATTGGATAATGGTAAATGGCACGTGGGAATTAAATATTCTGAAAATTGGCAAAAAATTAATGCATAGTGGTTATGTGATAAATCTATCAGCTATATGGTAATGTTTAAATGTAGTAAAGGTTTTAGCAATAGGCGAAATTGGCAGGAGGAATAACAAAGGGATGAGTGGAAAAAGGGTGGATTGTCAAGGGGGGGGGGGGCGGGGGGGGATATTTATGCTTTTTTGGTAGGCGGGTATAGTAAATGGATGTGGGGCTGCCACATACTTGAAGGATGATTGGGCGAACTACTTTTTTGACCCTCCCATTAACAGTTGATTACGCGAGGGGGGCTGACAAATGATCGGGGGTCATCGATTTGTGCGAGCCTGATCACGTCCGTTGAAAAGTAAACAATCTTTAAATGCTATTTAACAAATCAATCTAATCGATTTATTACAAATAAATAATCCTTTTTAAAATTCTAAGGATTATTGGAAATCAAATAATAAAATAAAAATGATGGGGCATTTGGATGTGCACACAATTACTAGAGATATATTTTATTCTTTTATTTTTTATCTCTTTCTTATTCTTTTTTTCTTTTGATTTTTTGATTTTTTTATCTCTTTTCTTTCATCCTGTTTTTTTTCTTATTTTTCTTCTCTCTCTCTCTCTCCTCTCTCTCTCTCTCTAATGATATAATATATATATATATATATATATATATAATATATATTATATTATATATATACAGGATACAAATAAGTATAACATCACCCCTTCTGGGAACTGCTTCTCCCTATGGGATGTAGATAAATTGCATATCCATGTACCTTCTTCTTAGACTATGGAGTCTTGGTTGTGAAAATCACACTTGCTGCTACAATTTAAAGAAATACCAAAAGTTTACAATGATGATAATTACAAACATTTAATATTGAATATAGTGTTTGAGGTATTTCCCATTGGCTGGAAACGAGGAATATTGTCTTTCCAAGTTCCATAAAATGAATGTGTTGTCACTGTTCACTTTTGTAATTCTGAAAAGTCCCAACCATAAATTATCAAACTTTCCATTCTTGCCTCTTTCTTCTATTTTGGCATCCCATTTGAGAGCTAGATATCCTTGTCTGAAGTCTCTTTCTCTAGCCTTCCTGTCAAACAAACTTTTCATTTTATCTTGAAAGTGTCGAAGTTTGTGTTGAAATTCATCTCTGTCTTGATTTACCTCAACAATCTGGTTGATTCTTCTTGAAAAATCATTTACTTCTTCATATGATTCTTGCAAAAACTTCATGATTGGAAATGCTAACTGTGTAGGGAAAATTACTTCAATTCCATATACAAGTTGAAAAGGAGATTTACAAGTAGACCTTTAAGTTGAAACTCTATTTTCCCATACTGCATATTTAAGATGATTGTCCCAAATTATTTTATGATCCACTAATACTTTCTTAATGACTTTAATCAGACTTTTACTTGATGATTCTGCCAACCCATTATGCTGTGGATAATATGGTGTAGAATGATGTAAAGGAATATGATATTTTTGATAAAATTATATCATTTTTATATTGTTGAAAGCTTGTGCATTGTCTGTAACTATTTGTCTTGAGAAACCAAACCTAGACAATATGTTTTCTTCCATAAATTTCGTCACTACTATATTAGTTTCATTGTTAACATGAATTTCTTCTACACACTTTGTGAAATAATCAGTTGTTGTTAATATCCATCTATGTTGATTATTGGAAGCTGGAACTATTTCACTAATGAAATCTAATCCCCATTATAATAAAGGAGCTTCAATTGTAACCAGAACAAGGGGAAGTGTTGCTAACCTCTATTTTCCTACAAACATTTGACAAGGGATACAAATTCTCGCCTTGGCTCCAGCTTGTTCAAAACATTTGGGCCAATAGAAACCTACTCTCAAAATTTATATTCAATTTCCTTCCAAGCATAATTTCCCCCACAAATGGCTCCATGAAACTGCTCAATTACCCCTTCAGTTTCGTTTTCAGTGAAACATAATAAGAGGATATTTAAAGGATGCTTCCAATATAAATTTGCATTTACTATACAATATTCCATGGCTTTGAGTCTTAAATATCTACTTTGATTTTTTGTGAATTCAAGAGGACACTCAAAATCATGTAGAAAATGAAATATGTCTTTATACCAATCTAATAGATTTTTTTTTCATCAATATGTAAAGAAAGAGGAATAGGAACTCCATTGGAAGATGGTTCTTGTGAATTCTTATCACTTGAAATTTGAGAAGTTTCTTGTGGATTCTTCTCACCTGAAATCTGAGAAGGGTCTTGTGGATTCTTATCACCTGAAATCTGAGAAGCTTCTTGCAGATTATTCTCACATGAAATCTAGGAAGGTTCTTGTGTATTCTTCTCACCTTAAACCTGAGAATGTTTTTGTGGATTCTTCTCACCTGAAATCTGCATAATGGTATTAATACCAAGGATTTTATAGTTTGATTAATCTAATAATTTAGCTAGACCTTGTCCTTTGAACAAATTTATAGGTATGATGTCTATATCAAACTCAAGGATCTTATCAATCCATCTTCCCCTCTTTTGATTTGTATTAGGCTAGGTTAGTATTGTTTTTACCACATTGTTAGGAACATAAGAAATTATAGAAGAAAGTAAAACATAAATCCTAAATTATTTAGAAGCTTGTACCGAGGCATAAGCTTGTTTTTCTATGATTTCATATCTCAGTTGAACATCTCTCATAACCTTATTGAAAAGGGCAATTGGTTTCTCATTTTGATCATCATTTTTTTGAAATAAAACAAATGCTATGGTAGTATCTGAGGCAAAGGAGAAGATACTAAAACGTTTTGTGTAATATGGCCTAACTAGCACCGGGGCTTCTGAAATGGCTTTTTGATTTGTGAAAAAGAATATCTAGTTTGTACTGTCCATTTAAATTATTATTCTTTCTTGAGCGTATCAGTAATATATTTAACAATTTCAACATAATTAGGTATAAATATTATTAAAAAATTTATATTCCCTAAAAATGACTCAATTTATTTTTTGTTTCTAGGCAAGTTGATTAACTAAATTATTGAAACTATTTTTGGATCAATCACAACTCCATCTTTTGAAATTATATGTCCCAATAGCTTTCCTTATTTCATTACAAAAAGGGATTTTTTAGCATTAAGATAAATCCCATATATTCTCCATATTTCAACAACTTGTTGGGTTGTGTTATATTCTTTCCACATATTTAAGAGGGGGTTTGAGGGGTACTTGTAACCCCACTTTATGGGGTCTGGGGTAGCGCCTCGGAAAATTTTGGTTTTGGACCCTATGTTAGGTTGGGTGGACCCACCTATGGTTTTGTGCATGATTTTCGCACATGTTTTTTGGACGCAATGGCTTTCGGTCCATTGTATTGGATCGATGGTTTTTTTGGTCCATGCTATTGGACGTGATGGTTTTTCGGTCCATGGTATTGGATGCTTTGGCATGTATAAATATGTATTGTAACATTGAAAGGAACATAATGAAAAATCAAGTTGGTAGTCTCGGTTTTGAGATCCAGTGGGAAATCTCTGTGTATATGTGTTTTATGTGTTAT
>APFE031433716.1:148977-189903 GCA_000404065.3 Pinus taeda
CAATCTTTTCAATTTTTGAGAGTCTGAAAAGGGCTTAAAGAGGACTACAATGTTTTGCTTTTTCGTAAATTTTTGAAAGAGTCCGAAAAAGTGATAAAAGTATGCTCTTTGTTGAAAAACGATCAATTTTCCCAAAAAATCCAATATTATGCACAAAAACTCGAAACATTACACATACCTGTTTAAGATAAATAAAAATGTTTTTAAAAATTTACCTTTTTAAAGTGAAAATTAAATAAATTAAAAAATCATTTATTTGAAAAAACTTATAAAAAGATCTTTTCTAACTTCATTTTTACCATTTGAGTTCAGAGTGAGAAGTGAGAGCTTTTGGGTAAAAATGTTCCTGTGAATCCTGTGAAGATTCTGGAAAATCCACCCGTTGGAATAAAAAACCATCAGCTCCAGGTAATCCACATCCTCCTTATCTTGCATTTCATCCGTTCACATTTCATTTTTAGGCTTTAAATTTGATTTTTGGAGGAGAAATTGGTTTAAAAAAATCACTCGCGGGGGTCCGCAGGTGCAACATGTGGCCCCTGCGGACCTTGACTTTTTTCTACAAAGAAAAATGTCATGGGTCCGCACCTATTTCTTACAACATGTGTGGACCTATGCACTATTTCTAAGTAGTGGGTGCGGACCCTGCGAAATGGATTTTAAGAACTTAAATTTCTCCATTTTTTGCCCAAAATTTTTCGAACTAAATTGTTCTAATATGTCTTTTTTGCATTATAGGACCTTCAAAATGCTTATTTGGTGAGAACGCGAGCATGAGGATGTGGATCTTGCCGCAATAAATCATCCGCCCACATTGCAAGCATTGAGAGCATGGGGACTGTTTAAGTTTTGGGCCATACCGGGCAGGAGGGCCCAAGTAGACCTCTTGTAATGGCTAGTACAGTGTTTTGTGATTGGTGGCCACTGGCTTGAAATCGAGCTAGAGGAAACATATTTTTTGACTAGTTTGCCCAAGAGAGGTGAATAATTATCTCTTTTCGGGACTAGGCCAGGTGGCCAGTCTGTCGCTAGTCTCCGATTGGAGTTTTGCAATGATCAAACAAAGGACAAATGGACTGATATTAAAACTATCAACCATCCTGAACTTAAGGTTATTGCATTCACTGTTACTAGGATATGCGGGAGTGCAGCATTGCATGTGGCTGTTGGATCCTTGATGCAGATGGCTGTAGACTGTTATCAAGGCACCATATTCAACTTGCGCGAGGTTGTGTTGGTAAATGTGAAAGGCCAACTAACCAGAGCAAAGAATGGACAGTTGAAAAACTTTGGATACATTTTTATCATTGTCAACTTTTCTCTAGAGAGGATCCCCATGTTAGCCCCGCAACATATTCTTGTTGATGCTAGTCTTCCTCGAGAGCCTAGGATAATTCGTTGGATTGCTTTGATAGCCCATCACCCTGATGAGGGCTCAGAGGTTTTTCTATTTCCGCTTGAGTATTTTTGTTGGTTGAACAACCAAGTTTTTGTGATTCAGGATTTTCCATATGCTGGGATGGATTATCGCGGTGACCCAGACATGACTCTTCCACCAGGAGAGCAATGGCATGATTTAGTTAGAAATCATTTTCAACACTTTCTAAGTTGTTTTTTTTTTCTTTTTTAAATAGTCCAAAACTGAAAATCAAAAGTTTTAAATGTAGATGTGGGTCCATAATGACCAGTCACTCTCCAGCCTTATGAGAGGAGACACCCAACTGTAGCAGTATCGGCCCCACAGGACCAATCGGCAGAGATCCTAACTGACTTGGAGCATCATCTAGAGCGCTTGACAGTAGATATTCCAGAGACAGGCATAGATGATATTCCACTTAGATTATAGAGATATGTGATTGGGGTCCCAAGACCTTTTAGGAGGTTCCTATGTAGGGTGGCCCGAGCAGTGGTTTCTTATCATGATCATCACCAGGGATAGGATGATCAATTTTATAGACTCACATGACATTTTTTTCCTTTTTGTATTATCATTTTTGCTGATCATAAGGTGTTTTTCAACCTATGATTGAAGATGATGTATATTTTGACACACTTCTTCTATGCTATGATAATCATTATTACTAGCTATCTCGTGTAACATGTTATTGAATGTTTTTAAATTTACTATTTTGATTATTGCAAATGTCCATTTATCATACATGAAGCAATTGCATCTGTTAATGTATTTAAATGTCTTGGAATATGTTGATATTCAATCTAATCAAATTCACGTTCCAAGAGACGAATTCTAAAAAAAAATCTTAATAATATTAGATTTCTAATGCCATAAACCCTGTTAAGTTGTAATACAATGAGTTCAGAATCCAACCTAACAATCAAAATCCGAATCCAAAATGAGATGGATTCAGATAATAAATCAATCACTGCACTATACTCTAGAATGTTATTCGTAGTGTGACCAAGGCTTACTCCATGCATAGATATTAACTCATCAGAGGGTGAATAGATAACCCAAGCTGCAGAAGAAATGTTCCATGTATTATGACAAACACCATCAACAAAACCAATGTATGTTTGAAGAGACGTCGACATATGAAATATCAAGAGTAAAATCAAGATAAGCAGGAATAATGATAAGAGCACTCTCTAAACTAGGCACACCTTTCTAATCTAAAACACAACAGCTGTAAAGAAGCTAATCTAACAGAAAATCTCCACCTAGAATTTAAGCATAATATCTCTTCAAGTAAAGTCCATTTCTGGGTTTACCCAAAGAGACATCGTCAAAATTTGTCAATTCACAAGCCCCTTTTGCTAGCTTTCGCTTAACAATGTAAGGACCATGCCACATAGGCACAAATTTTCCAGCTCCTAGCTTCTCGTTTGCTTGATCATATAGTAAAACTAGGTCTCTTTTTGAAAAATTATGAGGTGTAACATTTCTATCGTAGTGAGATTTCACTCGTTTCAAATGAGTCTCATTTGCTAATGCAGCAGTGCGTCGATTCTCATCTAGCTGAGCTAATTACAAAAAATGTTTCTCCTCTTCAGAAGTAGCTGGGAGTAATTCTATGGCTAATTGTAATGACGGAATTTCGAATTCAATAGGTACCATTGCTTCCAAACCGTAGACCAGTTGAAAAGGAGTGAAACCCGTTGATGTTTTTACTAATGTCTGATATGCCCAAAGTGCCGAAAATAGCATGGTATGCCAATTCGACTTATGAATACCAATGAATCATTGGATCATAGTGACTAAAACTTTATTGATAGCTTCAACCAAACCATTAGCCTGTGGGTAATATGGAGTAGAACTATCGTGGTGTAGGCCAAGTTGATTTGTCAGTTCAGTCATCATGATATTTCAAAAGTGACTTCCATGATCAGTAATAATAGCTTGAGGAACACTAAATCTAGCAATTATATGATTGAATACGAAAGTTGTAGTAGTTTTATCATCTGCCGAAAATGTAGGCATTGCCTTGGCCCACTTAGTAAAATAATCTACCGCTAGGATAATATATGCATGCCCCCTAGCCGAGTGAGGGTTACATGTAATAAATTCAATACCCCACTTTGTGAAAGGACCAACAATAATTATAGGGTGGAAAGGAGTGGGTGGAGCACACATATTATGATAAAAAATTTGACAGTTGTGGCATTTCCGGATTGCATAGATACAATCTCTGAATAAGGATGGCCAAAAATAACCAGCGCACAATATCTTTTGGGTTGTGGCATACCCAGACATATGACTGCCACATGCTCTAGAGTGACAGTCATTCAGAACCTTTTTAGCTTCTTCATGAGTTAGACAACGTTGGAAAACAAAATTCGCCCCTTGACGGTAAAGTGTATCACCAATAATATTGTATTATTGGGATTAGAAACGTATTTTCCGTTGCCGAGATCGTGAGATTTCAGGCTGAAAATATTGGGTTTGGAGATAAGCAATAATATCTCCGTACCAAGGGTCAAGTGTACTGATAAGAAATAAGGATTCATCCACAATGGGCTGCTCCACCATAGTTTCAGTATCAGTATGCAGGAAATCACACATCAGTTCAGCAAAAACCAAAGATTTCTTTGCCTAGGATTTTTCAAATTCCAAGTCAAATTCCTGTAGGATAACTATCCATTTGGAATACTTGCCCCCTAGAAATTGTTTGGTCAAGATATACATCATAGGGTTACAATTAGAAATTACTGTGGTTTTTCATAATAAGATGTAGTGATGAAATCTTTGGACAACTTGAACAGCTACCAATGCCAATTTCACCACATGCAAATATTTAAGCTCAGTTGGATGTAGAGTCCAACTAAGATAGTAAATCACATGTTCATTGTTGAATTCATCTTCCTGAACTAAAACCATCCCAATGGTGGAATGAGAAGTGGCGAGGTACAAAAAGTAATCCTGGTTGTAGTTGGGAGGATGCAGTAACGGTGCATGCGTTAACACGTGTTTAAGTGAATCAAAAGATTGATCACCGATCTCATCCCAAAATAATGGGGTATTATGTTTTAGCAACCTGGTAAAACCTTTCGTTATCTCGACGTAGTTAGGAATGAAACGACGTAAAAAGTTTTCTTTCCCTTGCAAACTTTGGAGTTGGAAAAGAGTCAAAGGAGGAGGTAATTTGACGATAGCTTCAACCTTTGAGAGATCGACATAGCTAATGCCAAATTTTGAAATGACAAATCCGAGTAAGTGACCCATTTCTATGCAGAATACACATTTGTGTGGATTCAGCCTAATTCGATAATGCATACATCTCATAAAGATAGCTCGTAAATGAGTGAGATGATTAGCTCTACGTAATGAATGGGAAGGTAAATCATTGAGATAAGGCTTCATAATGTGCTTGATGTCATGAAATGCGTAAGACATGGCCCTTTGAAAAGTTGCTCCAGTGTTCTTCAATCCAAAGGGTAATTTGCAATAAGCAAATGTCCCCCATGGACAAATGAAAGTTGTTTTAGGTTGATCAGCAGGGAGTATGTTGATTTGATTGTAACGAGAAAAACCATCCATAAAGGAGAACATTTCACTACCAGCACAATCATCAATAATTTGATCAATATAGGGCGTTGGATAATTATCTTTAGGACAAGCTCGATTAATATCCCTATAGTTGATACATATTCTTATCGTTCCTTGTTTTTTATTAACAGGAACAATATTCGATACCCAATCTGTTAAAGGAATTGGATAAATGAAACCTGCATGAAGTAATTTCTCAACTTCAGATTTTATAGCAACAACTTTTCTTGATGTATGTGACGTAAAAGTTGTTAGACAAGTTTAACATTCGGGTATGTTTTAATTTCATGGGAAACAATTGATGGATCGATTCTTGGCATTTCTTCATATGACCAGGCAAACACGTCATGAAATTCTTGAAATAGGGCTTTATAAATTTGGATTTCATTGTCCGTATAGGAAGAACCTATATGAATGTTTTCAATAATTTCGGGCTTAACTGAAATGTCAATAGGAACCATTCGAGAGATATTTCCCAAATTTAACTCAGAATCAGAATGTTGCAATGGATTCTCTGGTTCTTTGACATAGTCAGTAGTAAAAATAGATGAAAAATCATTTTGAAAATGATTAATCTCAGGTAAAAATGAAGATTGATGATGAAGATCTTCCCATGGTAAATCATCAACTGACAAAAGTTCACGAATCTTCTTATCAGTATGAACAAGATTAGAAAGTGTTGTTGTAGCTAAGGTTGACATCCAAAGTGATTCCCCATGGACCACATCCATTGGATCAATTTCAGTTGAACAAGACTCAGAAAACGACTATATAGCCTGATATGCAATTTCAAAGGGACTCAAAGGCATCGCGCCATCAAATGAATCCACCTCAGAATCGGAAGGTACGATCCAAGGATCATCAAAAACAATAGTGCTTGATGAAATCATATGAATAGTTGCAATAGAAGGCGATACGTTAGAAGGAGGGAAGGAAAACGTTCCTAGTAAGCCAGAATCTTTAATCAACCCTACTCCAACATCCTTGTAAAGGATATTTGTTTTACCGACGTGTTGAATACTATCTGTAGAGGCTAGGTTGGATGAGAAATAAGTCAGCTGGTCTATTGTAATGATCTTTCCATCATGAGGAAACTTGATAAGCTGAAAGACCGATGAAACAATAGCAGTCATAGCATAAGACCAACTGTGACCCAGGAGAGGGTTGTAATCGAGAGGGGCATCAACCACTTCCACATCTAGATTTACAGTTTTGCATTCGACCCTTGTAGGTAAATCCTACAAAATGCCAAAAGGATGGAACCCTCGACCATCAAAAGCCTTTAGAATTGTTGGAGACTGATTGAGTGTGGGAGAATCAAGTGATCTCCAACACTGGATCGACATAATACACATAGAAGCTCCTTCATCAATCACAGTATGAAAGCAAGGTCTGTTTTTGACTAACACTAGAATCTGGAAAGCCACTTGATGAGGTAGGTGGGGTGTACTACTCGCTAAATCGAAGATTATTAGGTTCGAATCCTGAATATCAACAACTCCTATAGCAGACAATAGTAATTTACGCTATGCAGGGCACAATTGTAGCACTTCTAAAGCCGACATTGCTGAAGGGGAAATAGCTAAGTCTTCAACAATGTTATAATTCTGAGCAGCTCTTGCATGTGGATTGAAATCTGATTTCCAAAGTATACCTTTAGCAGACGGTTTGATTGCTAAGTCAGGGTTGGGTTTCTTGATCTGTAGTGGACCGAAACTAGAAGGAGGTGAAGTTGATGTGTTTGAATTAGAAGATTCTGCTTCTTTACCACCAACAAGATTTTTACTACCATAATATTGCGATCGTGTCGCAATCCTAACGTGAGACATCATCATAATGGGTTCTTCTGAGGGATTCGAGGAAGAACCAATCATCTTACTATCGTGAGTAGGAAAAGGATCCTTCAAGATAGCAGGCATTTGAGAACATTTAACGATTTTCGAAACCTCTGCTCGATGTGGGCAGTATTTGGTAAAATGATCCTCGTCGCAAATGAAACAAGGATAGCGAGGTTTACGTTTTTCATCAGTAAATTTATTTTTATCAGTTTTCTCTTTTGAGTTTTGTTTGTTTTTCTTCTTCCCCTTCTTTTTACCATCGGATTTTGATTTAGCCATAGATGATTCTACGACATGGATATCGACAGAAATTTCAGCGGAATAATCTCCTGTTAGGGAATTAGGTAAATTTATAATAGGAGAAAATTCTTTGAAGATTTATTCTTGCTTTTATTACTAACTAAACCAATCGTATCATCAGTGGCATGAGACCCTGAAGGAGCTGTAGTTATTTGATCGTGTTTTGGAAGATCAAGGATTTTTTCATGTAAAGTACCTGACTACATATAAACGAGGTCAAGGTACTAAGCCTGAGCAATAACTTGCTCTTCAGTGACAACTCCTGCCTTAGCTACATCTTCAGTGATTTTAGGTAACAATGATTTAACGAACCATTCAGCTAAAATTTGATCCGGAGTGAAAACTTTCACTAAACATCTTCTACGTCGCCATTCATGAATATGATCAGAAATATATGTGGACATGGATTGTTTTAGTGAAGTTAACAATTCTGTGCCATTGTCGTATTTGACAGGAAACTGAAAACGAGTTAAGAAAGAAGTGGCTAATGGACTGAACTTATAAAAAGAGCCTCGTGGTAACTCAATGTACCATTTGGTGGCAAGACCAATAAAAGTTCGTTGAAAAAGATGTAATCGAATTGAATAATCAATGATTGAATTAGATGCACACCAGAGGTGATAAGTCATAACATGATTTGATGGATCCTCTCCTGACTTACCCTCGAATTTTGGTATATCACTGGGCAACTTATTAGGCATTGGTGGCCAATACAAAAGATAGTAAATCGGATCGTTTGTAAGGCACGACAAATCAGGTAAATCCAAAGTCGCAATAAATGGTAACTGATGGTTAGGGTTGCGAAAACCTTGAGTAACAAGACTAGCTCTAGGAGGAGGATATCCCAGATAACCTGGAATTGGATTTGCATTAGGGATGTTATAACCTCCTAGGAAACCAAGATTAACCGGACCAAACTGGGGTTGTTGAGGCTGTTGATAAGTATAGACAAGATAAAGTTGATATTGATAAACTGGGTTTTGTATAGTAGGACCGAATTGATACTATCCCTAGTATGGTTGATAAGTGAATTGTGGTTGACTTGTGACAACCGTACTTGGACCAGCTTGTCCTGCAGGCATCTAGACCAAAGTATGAATTGTAGGTCTTAACTATGGCACAGAGACTTGAGGAGTTTGTACTGATGCAGGGATAGTAGAAACGAGAGCTACAGACACTCTAAAAATAGGTGTGGTAGGTTGAATAGAAGTTGTAGTAGCAGTTCGGGGCGGAGTCTGAGGTGAGCTAGGCCTAGGCTGCTGAACTGAACCAAGTGTAGAGGTTTGAATAGTAGTTTGGACAGGTTGCTGGGTTGGACCAGAAACCAAAGGTTGTCCAAGTTGATTAGATAGCTGCACATTAGGTTGCATATTCTGTTGAGTTTGAGACGGATTCCACACCATATTTGTTCCAGAGTATGGACCCACAAAAGGTTGTGCATATGGAGAACCATAACCTGGTTGAACATAGGGCTGATAATTAAGCGGTACATTTCTAGCTTCTTGTAAAAATGATTGACCAGAAGGTGGTTGGAAACCTTGAGTTGGGTACTGACCTTGAGGTTGATAATCCTGAAGCACGTACTGAAACTAGGGCTGACCTTGAGGTATGTACTGAAACTGGGGTTGACCTTGAGGTATGTACTGAGTCTAGGGTTGACCTTGAGATATGTACTGAGTCTAGGGTTGACCTTGAGGTATGTACTATCCTGAAGGTATGTACTATTGTTGAGGTTTCTCCCCAGGCAGTAACTAACTACCTTGAGGTTGAGGATTTGTAATACTACCAAACATCATAAGGATTTATTGTGCATTCAACGTTTGAGTTCCATTACTACCAGTTGATAACTCATGTTCATTTGGTCGAGGAGATGCTCCTGAAAAAGTACTAGTGAGTGACTGGTACCCTGAAGGAATAAAAGGACTGCCATATAGATATGTTTCTGGTGATTGGGAGAACATAGATGACTGTCTTGACATGATCGATGAAGGATAATAACCTCTTGGCATAGGATGAAAAGGAATTCGAGGTGGTGAAAAACTAAGACCCGAGTTTTCTAAAAAAATTGTCAATGATGCGTACCAGGCATCACTCCTAAAAGGACTGTAGAATATTGATTCACGCTCCCTAAGATTTAAAGTTGGTTGATTTTTGGGAAGAGTTATGTCTTCGTTTGGACTGACAAGTTCTTCAATAGAAATGAGGCCAGAAGGAAGATTTTGGGGAATGATGTTTCCTTCCTTGGGTGAACCAGGACCACTAGAAGTTGGAGAAGCAAATCCTGAAGTTGGAGTAGCAGCATGTTTAATTTTAGGCTCAGAAATTTCAGGTTCTTTAGCTAATTCACTGGAAGGAGAAATACTACCAGTAAATTTGGAAAATGAAATTGGCTCTTGAATATACTATGTTGTTTGTATTTTATAATCGGGATGAATTAAAGATGACTCTCTAGCTTCTAGTGATCCAACTCTACTGTCACTAGGTGATACAAGAGCTTGTAGCCCACCAAGCTGGCTTGGTGTATACTCAAGAGGTTTCCCCTGAAGTCTACGAGTTTGTCTCAGTAATTCAGCCATGATTAAATATTTAATTAATCACATGAAAACAAAGAAAATTTCAATAAAACCACCTAAAGTCTCTAAAGAAACAAACACTTGAATCACACTCCTAAAAAATCTAAGAGTTCAAACCACACACAAACAGTAACTTCCCGTACTAAAAACACTAATTGGTGATGAAATCCAACATCATAGAAGTTTAATACATAAAGGGCAGTTGGAGCAGTTACCCTGATAACCTGCTTAATGAAACAGGCTGGCACAAGTTTCTTCACAAAACCATCTCGAGTGAAGAGAACCCCTAGAGAGTCCAAGTGAGTCTAGTCAATGTCTGCTCCAGGTACAGTGGGACCAGTCTTTCACCATCACATTAGGAAATAATCTTAAGTTTATGGACACTAAGGTTACCAACAACAACACATACAACTAGGGGAATAGCCTACGATCCGATCTATGCACAAGGGCAGAGTAACAAAGCTCAATCCCCTTAAAGGCTCCTCGACATGATAAATCCGAGTTTTACTAACAAGTGACTCCAGGCTCCTTGACAATGGTTAATCCGAGGTTTACCATTTATAATACGCACAAATCTTCTATCTTTCCCATTGAAGCAGACTTGATTGTCTCAAAGGTTTGGGCATGATCTCGTGATTGACTCCTTTAAGAGAAGCTTCCTAGAATGTATCAATTACAATTGGATTTATTTCCTGCTACAAGATGTTGCTACTTGTTTGTTTAAACTATCTTGGAGAGTTAATTACTCCCTACTCCAAGATACTAGCCTAAGCTATATTGGTGATAAGAGCCCTAGAAATAGAAAATATTACTAGATCAATTTTAATTAAGTGTTGCTTTTATGGGTTGTTCTTTAAGTCAATAGGTATGGAAATGAAAATTTGATGGTGTGAAGACTTGACTCGAAAAACACTAAAAGGATGCACCTAAAATGATAAGCAATTCGGTTTTATTTCAATGAAATTATGGCTAAAAGAAAGAGTTTGAGAATGAAATTATTTAAGAAACAATTATTTCTTTCAACATTAAATAGCACCCGTGTAACAAATATCATAAATCATGTTTATTATGGTGATCAGGGAATCCATAAAATAAACCATGAACCAATAGCTTATTGAGAAAAACAAGCTTATTTGTATTAATTTTGAAGTAGAAGAACCTTACAACCTTTTAAGCTTTAATGTTGAACAAGCTCTTCATGGGGTCTAAAACAAGAATTTCCTTTACTTTGACAATCCTTGCACTCTTCCAAATGAGATCATAGAGGCATGTGACCTCTCCTCATAAAAACTCAACTAAGAAGACTAAGTTCCAAAAACATTTCACCTCAAAAATATTTAGCTTCTAACCTCCCCAGTAACTAGCCTAATGCTTCATTTTATAGTGGAGGGAAGGAGGTTACAGGTCCACCTATGAAGGGATAGAATCCTCCTTCAAAGGGATAAGCTCCTCACATCAAGGGGTTAGCTCCTTAAGGTATGAGATGTATGAACCTTAAGAGAGAAAAATGTGACCTCAAGATTCCTTCCAGAAGCTTCTACAAATGACTAAAAGTGAGTTTTTAGAATGTACTTGTTCCTTTTTAACTTTTACAGGGGTTTACACCCATAACATAGAGACAGAGTGGTTAGGTGCGTAGGAGACATGACCATTAGGTGTGGGACCATAGGTAATGCAAAGAGAAAGTGTAGAACCAGAGTTTTAGAGACTTTTGAGGCATTTCTCTTATTTTCAAGGCTTGATATGAGGAACTGAGGCTCAAGACTTGCAAAGGAGGAAAGTATGAGTGATAATGGACTCACACAGATTACAAAATATCAAGGTGAAATTCTTTAGTGCAACACTTTGACAACTCAATATAGTTAGATCTTCTGTTGGCGAGTATGCTTGATCTGTGTGTCCATGATCCAATCAGTTGCAGCTTGTTCCATGCAATATTGATTTAACTCTATTAGTGTGAGCTATTCTAGAATGTCGGATGTGTCTAGTAATCATGGAAAGTATGGCTGAAGGTAGTCCACATTGAATAATGGGTGCAGGCTAAGGAATGGAGGAATGTTGATTTCAAACGCATTATATTCCACAGCCTTGGTAATGTTTTAAGGACCATATCGGAGTGGTCTAAGTTTTTGGTAGGCTTTGGTAAGGCATTCCTTTTTCAAATGCAATGAGACTTTGTCACCCACGTGAAACTTGTGTGGCACCCGATGTTGATCATGCCGCTGCTTGTACTTGGCATTTGATTTCTATAGAATGTCGTGGCCTTGTTGGCGGATATGTTCGATGTGATCAATGAAGTTCTTTGCCTTATTAGTTTCGGACTGGACATGAGCCAAATTTTCCTGAGTAGCTGCAAATGGCATGGCCACATCAACGGTACATAGTGGCTAGAATCCCAAGCCCACTTGAAAAGGGTTGTGGCCAGTCGAGCTGTGGAGAGTCTGATTATAGCTATGATGAACATAGGGCAGGCTCTCATCCCATGTGCATGGATGCTTTGAGTTTTACATGTACAGAATGTGTATGATCATCATGTTGACGACCTCTGTCTGGCCATCAGTTTGGGGATGGAAAGCTATGGACTTAGCTAGTCTCATGTCCAGCGTCGACCTGAGACTGGACCAAAATGTACTGAGGAACCCACTATCCTGATCTAAGAAGATAGAGTGTGGGACTCCAAAGCGTACCCACACTCATTCAAATAAGAGTTTAGCAGTGGCTTCTACTGTGATATTCTTCTTACAGGCCACCATGATGGGCATCTTCGAGAATCTATCGATGACCACAAAAACATAGTCATTTCCATGCTTAGTAGAAGGAAGGCCTGACATGTAATCCATGGAGATGGATTCCCAAGGTCGACTAGGAGTAGGTAACAAAGTATAGAGGCCAAGATTCTTGACGGTCGGTTTGGAAATGGCTGAGGGAGTGTAGGATCTAATTTACTTCCCAACATCCTGTTGAATTTTTGACCAATAAAAATACTTTTGCATTATTGCCACCGTTTTCTCAACCCCGAAATGCCCAACAGCCCGACTGTAGTGCACTTTCCAAATCATCTTGGCACGCTCACTTGAAGGAACACAAAGTTGACCCAAGTAGCATAACAAGGCATCCTAGAGGTGAAAATCTGGAACATGTTGACCCTCCAAGAGCATTTGGTATGTGTGGCTGAATTTTGGGTCGCTTTTGTAGAGAAGTGGCCAATCAGAAGTCTCGTGCCCATAAGAGTTGAGAACGGTTGTTAACACCATGATCAGTGGTCGACTAAGGCAATATGGAACATTATTGGTGCTAGCCTTTTTGTACTTGATATTCAAATGGAAGTGTCATAGTTATGTGGACCACTTCTGGTGGCGATCATTTTGCAAGTTCCCTTGCATTTGTATGAACTGCAGGGGTCGGTGGTCTATGTGGATGATCGTTTCCTTCCCAAAATGTAATGCTTCCATTGTCTGCAGGCCTGCACAATGGACTATATCTCTTTGTCATAAGTGGGATACTTCGATATTGTTTCTGAAAGTGTCTCACTATGATATGCCACTGGATGCCCGTGTTGAGTAAGGACTACCCCATTGGCATAGTTAGAGGCATCTATCTCGATCTCAAATGGCTATTGCAAGTCTGGTAATGTGAGCACTGGTGCCGAGCAGAAGCGTTGTTTCAACTCTGGGAATGCCTTCTATTGAGATTCAGACCAAAAGAACTTTTCTTTCACTCCTCCCTTGGTGACTTGACTAAAGGGCCAAGTGATATGAGAAAATCCCAACACGAACCTACAGTAGAAATTAGCAAGACCCAGAAAGCTGCGGAGCTTTGTCAGAGTGGTTGGAGATGGCCAACCTCGAATGACTTGGATCTTGGCTATATCCACATGCACCCACCATTCATCAATAATGTATCCCAGATAATGAACTTGGGTCATGCCAAATGTGCATTTCTCCAAATTGGCACATAGTTTGTGTTGCTACAGTGTTTGGACAACCTGTTAGATGTGGTGGAGGTGCTCTCCTCGACTTTGGCTGAAGATAAGGATGTCATCCAAGTATACCATACAAATGAGTTGGTGAATGGCTGCGATATGTCATCCATCAGCCTCATGAAGGTTGCAGGAGCATTCATCAACCCGAAATGCAGAACCAACCATTCGAAAAGGCCCTCCTTGGCTTTGAAGGTAGTCTTCTACACATCAGAGGGTTCGATTGGTACCTAGTGATATCCTGACTTCAATTCAATCTTGCTGAAATATTTTACCCCCTTTAGTTGGTCCAAAAGGTCATCAATCCATGGGATTGGGTACCTATTCTAGACAATGATCTTGTTGAACTCTTGGTAGTCAATACAGAGTCTCCAAGTCCCATCCTTCTTCTATACCAACATGATCGAGCTCTCATAGGGCGATGAACTTAGTCGGATGTGACCTTTCTATGGTAACTCTTGAATCTTCCTCTTGATTTCATTGTTCTCTAAAATGGAGCACTAATAGATTGCTCCATTGGGTATTGGTGCACCTAGGGTCAAATCGATGGAGTGCTTGACCTGACAGCGCAGGGGCACCCTTACGGGGGAGGTGAAGATGTCATCGTACTCCTCCACGATCTTGTCCATATGTTGTTGTCATGCAGAGGGGCCCTATGTCGAGGTCGTGGCCGCCATCTTCTTCTTTCCCTAAGGGTATATCATCTGGAAAACAAATTTCCTAGTTTTGGAAATGAGCTTACTGCATTGTTTTACAGTAACCAAGGAGATGGCGGTAGGTGGTTGTTTTTAAATGTTATCAAGACTAATCAAACTCATGTGTGTGTGAAGATATTGGGCCAGTGTGACCAGTGACACACCCATGGGTGGTAGTTGACGCTCCAATAGGAGAGGCTGTAGGGAGGGTTGTCCTTCATGATCTGGACATAGTAGAGATGCTGGCAGTGTTGTAGGATTAGATCTAGGGCCTCACTCTCAGTATTCAGGATGTCAAGACTGATGAGTTACCTATGAGGTTACAATACCACACTACTAGTGTGTCGAGTCTATGGACTAGGCTCTTGTGCATGATTGCACAGGCAGTGACATGTTATCACCAACATCATTAGTCTAGGATTCTTTTCTGCATTCATTTTTGAGTTTCTAGGTCATATGACCTATTTTGTCTTGGACACAATTTTTTTTGTAAAATCTATAAACAGTTATATATTTTTTTATTTTTGGAGTTTTATTTTGGTTAAGTTATGCAATCCTGATGCAAATGTTAATATGAAATGATTTCTTTACAAATGCTACAAATATCTATCCAAAACATAGTTTGCTAATGAATCAGTTAATGTGTTTAACTTTCTGGAAATGTGTTGATATTGAATCGAATCAAGCTATCTTTCCAAAATCTTGACTCTTAGGAACATACGATAAATAGCTGGGTTTCGAACGGAATAAACGCCAGTAAGTTGTAGGATGACGAGTTATGAATCTAGCGTGACAACGAGTTGGCATATGCCATGCGAAATGGCATCATAGAGAAGTTCAATCAACGCACTATACTCATTGATTCTATTCGTTGATCGACCAATACATATCCCCCTGAAACACACTAACTCATCGCTTGGAGCAAAAATGGCCCAGGCTACAAAAGATAGGTTCCACGTACTACGACTAGCTCGATCAGCATATCCAACAAATGGTTCCAAAACGTCTTCCATCTACAACAAAAGTGAAGCGGATTATCTAACCAAAATGACAAATCTAAAGGAAAACAAAAATGTAACAAGACAAAGAGATTAATACACTTAATCAAGCATAGTAAAGTTTAAGATATAACCTGTTTCGAGGTTGCAACAGTGGAATCCCATCATTATTGACCAGCTCGTAGGCTCCTTTTCTCAATACTCATTTAAAAATGTAGGGGCCCATCCATAATGGTTCGAACTTACCTGCTCCCAATTGATCAGAGTCCTGATCGTAAAGGAAGATCAGGTCACCTTCTAAGAAGATACGAGGTTTGGCATTTTTTTCAAATTGTGCCTGAACACGTTTCTTATGAGCTTCGTTAGCCAGCGTGGCGTCATGATGGGTCTCATCCAAGTGGATTAGTTCCAAGAAATGAGCCTCTTCTTCCAAAGTTTCAGGAAGCAGATCAATTACGAGCTTGAGAGACGAAATTTCACACTGAATTGGTAAGACAGCTTCTAGACCATACACCAACTGAAAAGGCGTAAATCCTGTTGCATTTTTCACCAAAATACTCTATGCCCATAGAGTTGAGTCTAAGATTAAATGCCAATTATATTTGTGGACTCCAATCATTCTTTGCAGCATGCGCCTAAGGAATTTGTTAATTGCCTCAACCTGTTCGTTAGCCTACGAATAATAAAGAGTAGAAATATTGTGGGATAGTCCTAATTTGCAGTCAATTCAACCATCATCTGATTGCAAAAATGCAATCCATGATCTATGACTATAGCATGTGGAACACCAAATCTAGAGACTACATGATTAAAAAAGAAAAGAGCAACTGTTTCACCACTATTGTTTAATGTAGGCATTGCCTCAGCCCATTTTGTAAAATAGTTGACAACGACTATAATATACCCATGCCCCTCGGCCGAGGTGAGGTTACATGTCATGAAATCTATGCCCCATTTAGTGAATGGCCCAACAACAACAACTGGATGTAGTGGTGCAGGTGGTAATCTGGTTTTGCCATCAAAAATCCGATAAGCATGGCAACTTCTGACTACAATTATGCAATCTTTGAATATAGTGGGCCAGAAATAACCAACTCATAATATCTTTTCTGCAGTAGCATAACCAGATAGATGCCCCCCACACGCACCTGAATGACATTCATTCAAGGCTTTTTTGGCCTCCTCATGTGTGAGGCACCTTCGTAGAACTGTATCAACACCATGACGGTAAAGTGCATCACTAACGATCATGTAGTATTTGGCTTGGTATTAAATATGCCACTGTTTAGAGTGAGAGGTATTAGGCCTAAATGTTTGGGTTTGGAGATAAACTAGTATATCTCCATACCCGAGATTTCTTGACGATATCAGAAATAGAGTCCCATCCACGATTGATGTTTTAGATGTTGAATCGTTGGATGATGATGGGAGGTCACAAAGTAACTCTGTGAAGACGAGAGTCTTATTTGATTTGGATTTGGTGAATTCCATATCAAACTCTTGCAAAATGGCTATCCATTTGGAATATTTGCCCCCTACTAATTGACACGACAAAATGTAGGTCATAGGGTTGCAATCTGACACAATGGTAGTTTTGCAAAAGAAAATATAGTGTCGAAATCTTTGTACTGCTTGAACAGCTGCCAAAGCTAGCTTTTCGACATAGGAGTACTTGCTTTCTGTATCATTTAGGTTGTGGCTTAAATAATATACAAGGTTTCCCATTCCATTGTCTTCTTACACTAAAACCATGGCAATGGTTGTATCTATAGTGGTGAGATACAGGTTAAAGTATTTTTGATAGTCAAGAGCATACATTAATGATGCTTTTACCAGGAAACCTTTTAAATCATCAAAGGAAGCTTGGGAAACCTGATCCCAGTGGAAGCGTATTCCTTTTTTCAAAAGATGTGTATAACCTTTAGCGAGTTTGTCATAATGTGGAATGAACCTCCTCAGAAAGTTAGCTTTCCCTTGGAGTTTCTAAATCTGAAGAAAATTTGAAGGTGGAGGCATGTCAAGGATTGCCTAAACCTTAAATGGGTCGAGCCGATTTCTGTCTTTAGAAACTATGAAACCAAGTAATCAACTAGAACCAACACAAAACACACACTTGTGCCAATTGTGTTGTATCTTGTAGTGTCAGCAACGTAGAAATATGGTTCTCAAGTGTTGCGGATGATCAGTCTACTTTCGCAAATGAGTCGGTAGGTAATCGAGATATGGTTGAATGATGTGCTTGATGTCATGGAAGGCGTAGTTCATTGCCCTCTAAAAATTTGCCCGTGCATTCTTCAAACCAAAAGGTAGTTTACAGTACGCGAATGTGCCCCACGGACATATAAATGCAGTCTTCGACTGGTCCTGTGGACGGATATTGATTTGATGGTATCTACAAAATCCATCCATGAATGAAAAGATTTCACATCCGGCACATTCATTAATTATTTGGTCGATGAAGGGTGTAGGGTAGATTTCTTTTGGACACACTTGATTTACATCCCTACAATTGATGCACACTCTAATTGTTCCTTGCTTTTTCATCATAGGAACAATGTTCGATACCCTATCAGTTAGAGGAACAGGGTAAATGAAACTAGCATGTAGAAGTTTTTGAACTTCTGCCTTAATGGCAACAGTTTTTTTCGGGTGAACTAGTCGAAGCCGTTGTCGTACCAGTTTGACATCTAGATAGATATTGATTTCATGTTCAACGATTCTCAAGTCAATGCCTAGCATTTCTTCATATGACCATGCAAAGACATCTCTGAATTTGCGAAAGAGAGCACAGTATATTTCCTGTTCTGAAGGAGAATAAGATTTTCCAACATGAATATTCTTTACAACCTTAGGTTTGGTCTAGATATTAATGGTGATAGTTTCTTCAATATTGGACAAATTTCGCTCGGAATCCACTATATTTACAGTATTTGATAAAAAATCAAAAAATGAAGGATGATTAAGGTCACTTGAATAATCTTCATTGTTATCTTGAAGGTGGGAACGATGGTGGAAATCTTCCCATGACATTTCTCCTATCATCATTGACCGAGTGATTCCTTCATCTATAGAATGTATACGAGACCAAGGATCGGAAAAGGTACTATACTCTAGAGACCTATCTATCCAAACACTCGCTGAATGTTGATTTGGGTTTGTTGCATAGGACCAGAAAATTGATTGCTACAAAGATTCTATGGGGCTTGGGGGTAACACCCTGCGATGATCCACACTATGAAAATGGTTAGAGTTCTTCTTTATCTTAGATGATGTATAAGAGATTATATGACAGGTTTCTAGTGTGGCCACTTTCGCTAGGTTACTTGGAGGCAGGAGGGCAAAAGTACCCATTAAGGAAGGGTCTTTTAGGAGACCTACTCTGACATTTTGAAGTGATTGAGAACTTCCTGGATCAATGGAATGCTTCCAATAACTTGTGAACTATTAGGGAAAAGGGTTAGTTGGTCAACAATTGTAATTCCACCTTGGAAGGGAAATGAAATCCTTCTAAAATATGTATACACAACAATAGCCATATCATGAATCCAGGGCCTTCCCAGCAAGATATTGTAGTCAAGGTTTCCATCAATGACTTCGACCTCAATTTCTACTGTCTTGCCTCCTAGTTCAACTTGAAAGTTACTTAAAATCCCATACAACGTGTATGTTCTTCCATTGAATGCTTTTAATGTGATTGATGATCGCGACAAGGGTGGTGAACCTAAAGTTTTCCAGCAACTCATTGACATAATGTAGGTATATGCCCCCTCATCAATGATTGTTCGATGAACAATTTTATTGAGGGATTTTACTTGTATGAGGAAAGCGAGTTGGGATAGTAACTGAGGCTCATATCCTTTATGGTTAAAGGCCACAAGATTGGAATCCATTGGATCTATCCCACCTATTTCAGATAACAAAGCTTGCTTTTGGGAGGGGTAATTAAGCAGTACCTCAAGGGTCGACATAGCGGATGGTGATTGAGCTAGATCCTCCACTATATTATAATTATTTACTACTCAAGCACAAGGATTTTTTGTCGATTTATGTACTACTCCCTTTGGCGGCTTTATAGTTAATTCAAGAATGATGGGCGGAACAACTTTTGGTGAAGTTGTTGTCGAACTACTGGGTTGATCTGTAGCCTTGTTGTTTGATGACTATGGATTCCCATAATCTTTGTTCCTTGTCGATATCAAAGCAGCATTTTTCTGTTTCGGGGTGGATAGCATAAGCACTTGTGATGTGGAAGCATGATTGATAGCAACCAGATTGGTTTCTAGGTTTGGAAATGGATTAGTCAACACCACTGAGGTAGTTGAAGTTTTTAAAAATTTCGCAACCTCAGCTCGATGTGGACAATATTTTGTGAAATTATCATCGTTACATATGTAATATGGATAATGAGGTTTCTTTTTCCCAGTAGGTTTTTCAGAAGATTTTTCAAGAGTTGAATTCTCCTGTTTCTTCTTATTATTTTTCCCTTTCTTCTTGCCCCCTGGTTGCTTTGGATTGTTGCCTTTGTCAGATGACACAGCATTAATCTCCAAGACAAGAGGTTTATCATTTATTTTTGACTAGAAACTGCAAGGGCTTTACTAGATGGAGCCTTTGTGGTTTGTGTGCTTGAGGTACCAATCACGCCATTGCCGGTGTGAGAGTCCCTATTCGATTTAGGAGGCAGAGTAATGGAAAATTATGGTCTAGGAGTGTCAGGAATTTTTCCGTAGAGTGTGCTAGATTAAGTATAGATCAAGTCTAAATATTGTGCACGAGAAATGACTTTCTCTTCAGTGACAACTCCTCCCTTCGCCACATACTCAGTAATAAAAGGCAATAATGACTTAATAAACCACTCAGCTAGAAGCTAATCAGGAACATACATCTTTACCATTCGACGATGACATCGCACTCATGAATATGATCAGATACGTGAGTGGCCATGGTATGTTTAAAATTGGTAAGGAGTTTTGTTCCCGTTTCATACCTTATGCGTAACTCGAAGTGGGTTAGAAAAGTAGTGGCAAGGGTGCCGAAGTTATAAAACGAATCTCTAGGCAATTCAATATACCATTTCACTGCCAGACTAGTGAGCGTTCTCTGAAAATGGTGAACTCTAATTGAATCATCATTTAGGGTGTTAGATGAGCACCACAAATGAAAATTCATTACGTGATTCAATGGATCTTCACCTAGATTTCCGTTGAACTTAGGAATATCAGAGGGAAGTTTATGAGGAATCGCTAGCCACCATGGGGCATATGCAATTGGATCATTCATCAGCTAGTTCAAATCTAGTAATTCTAGAGTTGCTACAAAAGGCAACTGTTGATTCAGGTTAGGTGAAGCATACCTAGGATAAGATGGAATCGCCTGAGCAGTAGGTCTTTGCATACCAGCATAATGCATCTGATGTTGGTAACTTTGATAAGGTTTTTGGTAACCATTATAGTGTGGGTGTTGATAACCGTTTTGAAAATGCAGTTGTCCATTACCTACAAAGCCTTATTGCTCAGGTCCTTGGTATGTTTGCTGGAATTGCGGTTGTTGATATTGTACCTACCATGGTTGTTGGACCATTTGTTGTTGCCCAATACTGGAAGATTGACCAAGATGTGGGGTGATAATACCCGTTTGAGCCTGAGTTGTTCCAAGTATGGAAGCACTAACCTGAGGTTGTGATTGAGCCATAGAGACAAGAGGTCATTGTATTGCAACCTGAGAGACTTGAGGTTGACATACAACAGGCAGTGCCTGTACTTGCGACACAGTCACAATAGCAGGTGTAGTGGGAATATTTGACACAGGTTGGATTGGTTACATTCAATATACAACCTTTGGTTGTTGAGGCAGTATTGGTACCCAACTGCTGGATGTAATTCCAGTTTGCCCTGAATTTTGTTGTGAATTCTCATATGGTTGTTCCCTGGGAGGGAATAATGAAAAAGCATACTGCCTCCATATGGCAGCAGTTCAGCGTTCAAAGGATATATCAGTATTTGAAGACTGGTCTGCCCAAATTTATACTGGCATGCAGGATCAATTTGCTGAGTTTCAACATAAGAAATACCAGATGGGATTTCGGATGAACAAATAGGAACAGATCATGTCGTCGAAACAGTCCTTGAGTGGAATCTAGCTAGTGATTGGTAACTAGTTGGGATAGATGGTATACCAGCAAACATTTTAGGAATGGCAGCGAGAAGCTCCGTTGTATTTGTATTAGATGATATAGTCCTAGATGTTGATGGTTGCTCCAACATGTTTGGTCTATCCAAAAGATTTCCTAGTGATTCGACATGAACTTGTGATGAAGGATGATTAAAAGAACTAACTTCAGAAGTAGAAGGATACAACTGAACCCTAGTCCCAAAATGTAATTGGGTTCTAGATGGAAGATCCTCTACTATCTCCTCTATAACAATCAGTCCAAATGGAAGAGGTAGACCATCACGTACGTAAAATATTTCTGGAGCCGAAGAAGGTATAGCTTCTGTAGTGACAGATACTGGAGGGGTGACACCTTCTGAATTCTGGGACTCAACTTCCAGATGTTCAGGTAAGTGGACTTCAATCTCTAGGTCAGCTCTAGCTGGAGCTATTTTAGGTATAGAAGTATCTACCATTGCACTAGGATCAATTCTAATGTCCTCTTGTAACTGCGAAACTTTTTCTGTAAAGGCAGTTGTACCAGAAATGATCAGAGTAACTGTAGTCTCTAACGATGTTGAAACACAAGTTTCAAATAAATCGGGTGAATTGGACTCAGTTAAACGAGACTGTTTTGCCTGGAATGGCTTCATTTCCAGAGTCAAAGACAGTTGACTCACTAGTCTCTGCGAATGATGGGGTTTTGATTGACCTTCTTCCACGATTGCGGATTACTTGATTAACTCAAAATTAAAGGGAAAATGATGTTTTTCCGAATTAAATAAATTTTAAAGACCCTTTGACACAACTTTTGTTTTTCAATTTTTAATAGTCTAGAAAAAGCTAAAGATGACTCTAGTCCCCTTCGATTTTTAATGAGCCTGAAGTGACAAGTGCTCAGATGGACCTTTTCTTTTAAGGAGTCGAAAAGGAATGAAAATGACTACTCTGGGAATCTAGACAGAGGGATTACCAAACCAATCGCAAAACTACAATATACACCTTGGTGATAAATTAAAGAGAAATTACCAAGGACTTATGTACAGTAGTCAATCTTCCCGATTGCTGTCTTCAATGCATTGTGATCGATAGGGCAGTAGACACGGCATCTTATGGATAAAGGATGTAAGCCTATTGTGGTCTCCCAATATATATGTGATGATACAGGGAGCACAAGTCTGTGCTAGCACTTGTCGTATGAAAGAGGAGGAATCACCCAACCTTCAATGAAAATGATAGTTACTAGATTTTACGATGCCAGAACACGTCTCTAGCCTAGACCTATAGATGTGTTGCATTAGGTTCGAAAGCATTGTTAAGTTCATTGAAATTCATTTTAGAGTTGATCTTGTTTAGAAGTTTGCCTTTTAATGGTTCACCACGTGATGTAGATGTAAAATTCCTAAAAATGCAATCTACAATGATAAGCAATCGTTGTTTATTTTTATCAATGAAAATTCCTAGCTACTAAGGAAAGACAATTACGATTCTTTCAAACAAAGAGCAAAGAGCACACACTAAATGCACTTTTCCTAAATCATTATTCACACACAGTATAAGTACAAATGCAAATGCATGTATTTTTTTTTGTTCCCTTTAATGTGAAAAATGCCAAAAAAGGAAAACTAAGTAGAGCAGAGATCTGAAATATTTTTACTCAAAGCGACATTTCGACAATTTCTTTTTCAAAATGGAAAGGAAGACTAAACAACACTTTTCAATTTCGAATAGAAAATGCTTTCGACACTTTGAATAACAATAAACCAAATCAAATAGATGACAAAAAGTTCAATTGACTATTCGGAGAAGGAAGACTCAACGACACTTCTCTTTTTGACACAAAAACGACAGTTACGACACTTTTTGCACCAAAACGATAGATTTATTTAAGTAACTTTTCGACAAAGGATTGTAAATGATGGAAACATACATAAAAACATTTACTAATCCTGATCAATGGAGGTTGAACAATGTAATGCAAGCAGGCTTCAACAATGAGATATTGTTCATAATCAGCAAAAAACAACTAAACAAAGCTGAAAACAAAGACAAAAAAACCGCAAATTTCAAGGAGAGAAATAGGATTACTCAGTCATAACACATGTGCTTCACATAAACAGGGATGCATTGCACTTGCTACACTCGAGAAGTGCGATGCATACTGGTTTCCAGTGACAGACAATGCGATGGGCTAGGGAGCGTAACTGAGATGGGTTTTGGCTCAAATTTGTAGATGAGTTCAGTGAGTTAAGTTGAGCTATGATGGAAAGTAAAGAGAAAAGTACAGGGGTATGATATTGAGAGGTTATTGAGCTACCAAAAGGGCATCTAGAATTCTTGTAAGTCATATGTTCAATTCATAAACTAAACCAGAGATTGACTGAAGCAGCATTCATCTACTTTGCAATTGCAGAGCAAGAGAAGTTTGAAGGATATCTGGCTAACTTCAGGCTCCGTCTATAGTTTATAAAGCAAACAACAACAAACAAACAAACTATTCGATCCCTAGTGGAGTCGCCATTTTGTTTCCGGGAAAACTATTGTCTTTTCAATCTGCTAGTCCTCTAGGATTGGCAGCTATCCTAGAAACAAACAATCAAAGGAATTTGTGATTTCCTCTATGTATGATAGATAAGAGAGAGGCAAAGGAACCAACTTGGATGTTCCACTTGACTCCTTGCTTGATCTCCCTCCCCCTTGCCAGGGCTTGTAACTCTCTCCGTACTTATCCCACTTGGAGAGTACCTGTAGATACATAGTAACAAAGAACTGTCAAAGCATCTCGATCTATTATATCATAAGCATTGCAGAATCATAAATACAATGAACATACAATCGCATTCACAAATAACAACATTCATAAATACATGTTTGTATGGAGGAAAACTCAAAGAACTTTATTAAAATAGAAGGGAGAATTACAACCCACCTGTATGATCCAGCGTCATCCTCCCAGCATCAAATCCCTCTTCACCTCATGAAAAGCAAGATCACCCAACAATACATTGCTCCTTCACAAAGACAAACTATTAGCACTTCCTTACAGATTACAAAATTCCAGCCTCTAGATCTCTCAGATGAGGGATCCATTTATAGATGTCTGCAAGGGTGTAAGTCATCTCTGGGTTTTTGATTAGTGTCATTCCACTTGTTGTTCTTGGTTCCACTTGGAGATTTCTTGGATCTCTTACTCATCCCTGGGCGAATTTAGAAAGGCAAGTGTCATAGGAGAATTTTCTAGAAGATTCCATGAGCATCGACTTAGGAAATTGTCTCGGACATTTGTCCATCCTTGCTCATCTCACCCCACAAAAGGCCTCTTCAATATGCATCACACCTAGCTAGTGTAGGAGTCAGTATGCATCACACCCTGACAATGGAGTAGTCAGTATGGTCCAGTTTTGGCCAGTTCTGAGTGGTTTTTCAGGTGGAACTTCTGGGGAATGATGTAGTCAGTTGACCATGATCCTTTAGGGTATGAAACAACACTTTTAGGGGTTAAAAGGCCCTTGGTTTATTGACATATAATATTGGGGTTGCAGTGCCCAAATATTTCTATAACAACGGAGCTACCTCCAATATCTTGTACAAATTATTTCCCAAAGTAACTATAACAACATGAGGTATTGACTGATGCACGACATGTCACTTCCACAAGTATTGTTAGCCTAATAATACATCAAAAACCTTAAGGGGAGAAATGTCACATAATACCTCATCTATGAAGGGCTTGATGTTATATGGAAGGTGACACTGCTGGCTCATGTGAAGATCACATCCTTGGTGAAGCCACCTGACGGTGTACAGTTGGGGATGTGCTGTGGTCGGTAACCCTAGCTACTTCACAACCTTTACCGAAATGTGGTTCTTTTGGCTCCCACTATGGATAGTGAACTCTAGAAGGGAACCCTTTACCCACATTTGGGAGTGTAAGAGGCACTCCTCCTCGTCTGGATCTTTGGGTTCCTCCTTATGGATCTTCATGGTGGCAATAGTGGCATTGAGATCTAAGTTGATAATATGCTTCCCTTTGTCATTCCCCTTGTCAGGTTCTGACTCAGAGTCAAAATGTGCATCTAATTTTGAAGCCTTTAGCTCAGCCACTAGTGACTGCTTAGCCTGACACTCACTTGTGTTATGAGTAGAGATCTTATGGAACTCACACCACTTTCCCGCATCCTTCTTTGGCTTCGCAGTGTTGTTCTTTGCTTGCGGCTTTTGAGGGCTATCCTGGGCCACCCCAACTTGGATTTTTTATTTGTTTTGTGGCTTGGGGGCACCTTTCCCTTGCTTTGGATTCATAGATCCAAAGTCTCTCTTCTTATGTTTAAACTTCTGCTTGATCTTGACAATGTATCAGTACGCCATGCTGAGTGAGGTGATGTCCAGGAACTCCATCTCATCCTGGATGTACCTATGTAGGTAGCTGCAGTATTTGAGTATGAAATTCCACTCAAAATCCTTGATACTCAACTTTGTGCAAAGATTATGAAAGAAATTGGTAACCTACGGCACATCTTGGTCCATTCCCTCCTGCAACATGGTCCAATTTATGTATTTATCCTCATAGCTTCCGATAGGGTACCATTGCTCCTTGATGGCATCCTGGAATGAATTCCATGTGGGTGCGGCTAAAGAAAGTGAAGTTGTACTTTCATTCTTCTTCTCATAGTAGGTTTCCCACCAGTCCTTGGTGTGGGGTCTTGATTTGAGAAAAGTGAAAATAATATTTTCTCAGCCGGTAAAATCATGAATAAAAAAATACCCTTCCAGCAAATTTAACCATTTATCTACAACGTCTGCATCTATCTGACCCTCAAATATGGGAATGTAAAAGTTAACTCTTACGTTAAAGGGTGTGGCACTTCTAGAGTGGTTGTTGGAAGTAGATGTGCCACCCCTGGGTAGCCGCTAAAGGATCTAGGCAAAGTTGTCCATCATCACGTTCCTTTGTCGCTCAAGGGCCTCTTGAAGCAAGATTTTGATAGGATCTCCTTCCCCCTCATCTTTCTTTTCATCCACCATGGGAGGCCATCAGGGTTTGTGAGGCTGGCATTGCAAAGGTTCAACCAGTTCAAGCCCTAACTCCTTATATCTCAACCTCATTAGGGGCATCCAAAGAAAAACAGAGAAAGAGCAGACTGCCTCTGAGACCACTGACCCAGATTTAAACAAGAATACAAAAACTTATAGATATAACCATAAATACCGAGATGTAGCATAAATAATACTTCATTTCATTAATGTAAAATACTGAAATATGCTTACAAACAGAAATGGAAATAAACTAGCTTGGGTGATGGTAGGTTATCACTGAGAAGAGATGTGGCAGCTGCATGCCTCTGAACTATGTTACAATGAGGATCAAGGGCCTTTTTATTATTGAACAATAAGAGAAAACCCTAAAAAACCAAAACCCTAACCCTAGGAGATGTAACACCAAGAGTTTATGGGCCCCGTTGGGGTTAGTTGGACATCCAACTTCTCGAGGTCATGACTTGGTCATATTATCTCTATTTGATGTGCATGATACCCCGTTGGAAAGATCTCTCTGAGGACTATGATGAGAAAGAAAAATTTATAAAAATATTACTGGCAGTGGATTGCCAAAAAAACGTCGTTTAGGGCCTCAAAACGACTCCAGAAGTTTAGGACCCAAAAAACTGCTATAAATAGTAAATTGTGCTACAATTAAGGAAACTAAAAAATTGAAAGAAACAATGTTGGGGGTCCAAGTGGAATTGGCAGGTGGCCACCAATATCCACCTGGATCAGCTTGTAAAATTGACTCAAGGATTACATAAAATGAGGTTTCATTGTTTTGAGCAATGATAGCTCTCTGAATCGGGAGATGGAGAGCTTCACACTAGGAAATGCAACATGGAAAATGACAAGTCTGAGGGAAGACAAATTGAGGTAATAGGGATTCCCAAAATGAAAATTCATCACTAACATCTTGGTATTTTTGAAAGGCCCAATTGTGTAATTCATAGAGGTCGAACTCGCAATTGGTTTCTACGTGGGTATCAACTAAAGGTAATTAATCTAAATTTATTACAAAAGGAAGTATTTTATTGTCAATAGGTACTTTGGATTTTCCTTTATGAGAAGCCATTAAGGAAAAAAAAATTGTTGGCGATTAGTAAAATAGTTACCTGGAAATAGGATGATCGTAAACTAGAAAATTGTCGACATTCACTTGTATATTCGAGCTAGAGGTCTTGAATTTAAGAAAAATTCAACAAAGAAGGTAATTTGCAAAAGGGATAGGCTTTAAATCAAGTGCTAATAACAAGAAAATTGGCTAACAGTAAATGGCATGGGGGAATTAAATATTTTGAAGATTGGCGGGAAATTAATGCATAATGGTCATCCGATAAATCTATCAGGGATATAGTAATGGTAAAATATAGTGAAGGTTTTAGTGATAGGTGAAATTGGAGGGAGGAAAAGCAGAGGGATGAGGGGCAGAATGGTGTTTTGTGGGGGGAGGGGGGGGGGGGGGAATTTGTTTATGGTTTTTGGTAGGGGGTTACCGCAAAGGATGCATGGCTGCCACGTACCTGAAGGTAGGATTACGAGAACCACTTTGCACCCCCTCGTTAACTGTCCACTACGTGGGGGGTCTCACAAAATGATCGGGGGCCATTGATCTAGGCGAGCCCGATCATGTCTATTAGTAAGAGGTATTTAAGTGCTATACGAAAAATCAATCAAATCAAATTATTACAAATAAATAATCCTTATTAAAATGCTAAGGATTATTATAGATAAGGTAATAAAATAAAAATGACGGGACATTTTGATGTGCACACAATTACTAGGGATATATTTTATTGTTTTATCCCTTTCTTATTCTTTCTTTCTTTCTTTTTATTTTTTTGATTTCTCTTTTCTTGTCATCTCTACATTTCTTTTTCTTATTTTTCTAGTTTTTCCTTTTCTCTATTTCTATATAATTTATTATTTTTATTTTTGAAAGTAAAGGAAAAACTACAAAATATTACAATGGTAAAAATTAAGTTACAACATTAGCTTCATCTAAGGATTGCTTCTCCCTTGTGGGATGTAGAGAACTTGCATATCCATGTGCCTTCTCCTCAGGTTATGGAGTCTTTGTTGTGAAAATGACACTTGCTGCTGAAATTTAAAGGAATACCAGAAAATTACAATGATGATAATTGAAAACATTTAATACTGAATATAGTGTTTGGGTTTTTTTTTGTCATTCAAAAGTTCTTGGCATAAATTACAAAAAATATCTCAATAATCCCCACTCTCTTAGATATACAAACATTGTGAGATTGGGGATTGAAGCATACTAGTGAGGACAAATTACATACATTATTTCCAATAAGTGTTGAGGCTTTAACCTACTAACATAGACACAAAAAGAAGCCTGAGTTGACAGTAACATGTCAGGGGGGAGGGGAGGCATTATAGGTGGGATTTGTGAAATATCCAACATGGTCATGAATGTGGAAGTTGATGTGCTCCACTCAAGCTTCCAAGATGCGAAGATGGTCATTGGTATGTTGATGACTATGCCGAAGGTTGTCTAGTTTCTCCAGGATTTCACTCTGACTGTACTGAATATCTGTTAGATAAGCCACAATCTCATTGTGGTCCTCATACTTATGGTATTTGAGGATATCGATATCAAGATGAAGGTGGTGCAGTTCTCTGCTATAGTGTCCAATGAGACCGGGCCTATAAGGTTTCCTAGAGATTTGGCTGGAGAAATAGCCTCAGTGTCCTTGGTTTCCTTACTGGCTAAATTAGTGGAAGATGAAGAGTTTCCAGGCTCAGGATGACCAGGATGAGATGGCTAAGCCCTCACTTGGCTAGGACAACCTCATTAGCAGGGCATGTTAAAATCAATAGTAGATGACATAAAACAACAAGAGCAAGCCACGAAGGATGTTGTATGCCACCTGTGAAAGATGCATCCAAAACCAAAACCACAAGGCCACTGTCCTACTACAATATAAACCTCCAAATTTCCACTAGAACCCAAAGAGAAAAACAAATCTAAGAACTCCTAGATTGGAGCACAAGGTGGAGAAGCCCTTGTAAGAAAATTCAAGGCATACCACTGGCCACGAGCGCAACCCTGATTGGGGGAGAGGAGAGTGAAACTTATTTCATTCAAAGGAGTAATGCAAAAACCATGAAGTCAAACTCTTGAAATTAAAGCATCATTCACACACATGAGAGAAACTAGAGGGTCCTACTAGTGCTTGAGGTATTTTCCATTGACTGGAAATGAGGAATATTGTCCTTGCAGGTTTCATAAAATGAATGCATTATTTCCTTGACTTCTACAATGCTAAGAGTTCCCAGCCACAAATTATCAAACTTTCCATGCTTTCCCCTTTATTATCTTTTTACATCCCATCTGAGAACTAGATCTCCTTGTATGAAGTCTCTTTCTCTAGCCTTCATGTCAAACAAACTTTTCATTTTATCTTGATACTACCAAAGTTTTCGCTGAACTTCATCTCTGTCTTGATTTAGCTCAATAATATAGTTGATTCTTGAAAAATCATTTGCTTCTTCATATGGTTCCTACAAAAAATTCATGACTGGAAATGCTAACTATGTAGGAAAATTGCTTCAATTCCATATACACGTTAAAAAGGAGATTTACTAGTAGACCTTTTAGGTGAAACTCTGTTTTCCCATATTGTATATTTAAGATGACTATCCCAACTTCTTTTATGATCAACTAATACTTTCTTATTGACTTATTCAAACTTTTATTTGATGATTCTGCCAACCCATTACCCTTTGGATAATATGGTGTAGAATGATGTAAAGTAATATGATATTTTTATAAAAATTCTATCATTTTTACACTGTTGAAAGCTTGTGCATTGTCTATAACTATTTCTCTTGGGAAATCCTAGAAAATATGTTTTCTTAAATAAATCTCATCAATACTATATCAGTTTAATTCTTATCAAAGATATGGTAATGGTTAAATGTAGTGAAGGTTTTAGTGATAGGAGAAATTAGTGGGAGGGATAGTGTAGGGATGAGTGGTGGAATGGTGATTTGTAGGGGGGGGTGGGGTGGGGGGTAGAAGTTGTTATGGTTTTTAGTAGGGGGTACCACAATGAATGTAAGACTTCATGTACCCAAAGGTCGGATTAGGTGAAATGCTTTGTGGACCCCCCCGGTTAACTATCAACTACGTAGGGGTCCCACAAATAATTGGGCCTTGTTGATCTAGATAGGTTCGATCACATCTGTTGAAAAGTAAACAGTCTTTAAATGCTATCCAACAAATCACTAAAATCGATTTATTAGAAATAAATAATCCTTTTTAAAATGCTAAGGATTACTAGAAATAATATAACAAAATAAAAATGATGCGGCATTTGGATGTGCACATAATTACTAGGGATATATTTTATTATTTTACTTTTTATCCCTTTCTTATTATTTATTTCTTTTGATTTATTTTTATTTCTCTTTTATTTTCATCTCTTTATTTATTTTTATTATTTTTCAGTTTTTTTTCTCTCTCTTCTTATATATATATATATTATTTATTTTATTTTTGAAAATAAAGGAGACGCTACCAAATATTACAAGGGTAAAAATAAGTTACAACTCAAGGTATAATCAAGAATGAAGACATGCATAGGAAACAAGTCAATGAATTCAACTCCCTTGATCATAATGATATATGGTCTAGCTCCAGCATGCAAACCTCTGCGGCAGTTCGATCCACTAGTAGGCTCTGGTATGGCAACCATAATCTCCTCCCTATGCATGAAATGGCTAAAATGTGTTTTGAGCGAGAAAGGGTGTTTTAATAGGTTGGAGGTGTCTAGTGAACTTGGAAACCCTTGACTAGTAAACTCATGTGTGAGTTAAGTCACCCATGCAACGTGGAAATGTCAACTCAAAATGAAGTGGTGTCGTCGAAGAGTGGGGTGATAATCACGATGAGAGAGAAATGATTATAGTTAGTGGGGACAGTGTTCCAAAAGAGGAAACTCGTGTTAATGCAAATTCACTAGAGCACTCCAATATTTTTACTGAAAGATGATATTAAGTTGTGGATTGACTTCGTTTTCACCATCACTCATTCTAAAAATAGGTAGAGGAAGGATGAGCTAGTGCATTGAGCAACCTAGAATGCCACTAAAGAGCTTTGAACCCTGTCTGCAAGTGCTATAGGAGAAAGCTACATGCAAGCCTACAATTGATACAAGACAGCCAAGAGGAACTGGAGGAGGAGTTGGGAGGAGAAAAATGAGTCAAAGTGGTTTGATGTTGCCTCAAAACCTTCATGCACACCCATAATTTCTCTGAAAACTTGAAGTAAGTGGCACCATCCTACCTTGTTTTTGCACCCAATTGCATGAGAAGTATTCTTGAAATAAAGAGCCTATAGTAGTCAATTTATTAGTAGGAGGTCTTTTTGAAGTTTACCGTGGTTAAGAGAAGAGAAAATAGTTTGGTTGATATCAATTCGAGCACCCTTATTCCTCACTACTACCAAGCATTTTACCATTGTTTCACCATTGAGATTGATTTTTATTTCTGAATTCCACACCTACATAGCATCAAGGAGTAATAGAGAATAAATGGGCGGAGGATTTAACAAAAGGGAACCCTTAGACACTAGGACAATTCACCAACACCCTCCTATAGGTGACATCTTCAGAAGACAATAATGGTTGGGTTAGCTGCTAAAGGGTTATGATGATGATATTTCCCATGAATTTGCCATGGAATTACACTCTCAAGGGGAAGACAATGCTACACCTATTGTTAGAGGATTGGCCATCTCCCTCAGCCCTGAAACCATAAGCAAAGTGAATACCTTACCTCTAGGAATTAGGCAGAGCAAAGAAGACAAGAAAGTGAGTGTCATAGGTAGAAAAAAATCATTCCTATTAAAAGAGAAGCCTTTACAAGACACGAATGGGGTGAGAAAAGAGAGTCTACCTTACCCTTGGGATGAGGTAACTTATGGTATCATTGAGTACATATCTTGTGAAGGAATATTAAGTTTGGTTTATGCCTACCAGTTCAGGCTACTCCAAGAGCTGTGATTTAAGGCAGAATCAACTCTGTCTCAAAGTCTTAGCATCTCCCAATTCCTCCTATAGTCAATCATGGAGATGAGTCATAAGGTAAGGGAAGGAAAACACCAACATTTAGTTCACCATGGCCTCATCAAGTTGATAGTGGTAGATGTTATGAACCACTTAAGAATCCCTATCATATGGAACAAATTTGTGGACATGGATAGGGAGACTTTCATAGAACCACAAGCCCTCAAACCAGGAGAGACTCGAACCTCTAGTATTGGAGGAAGAGAAGGAAAAATAAAGGAAGAAGTAGGAGAAAAGATAGAAGAGGAACAGGAAACAATAACATGAGAGGAAGAAAGAAAAATAAAGGAAAAAGAGGCAGCAAAGATAGAGGAAACTAAAGAAGAGATGAAAGGAGAAGAGGGGGAGAAGAAATGAGAAGATAGAGTAAGCCCCGAGGAGACTTGTCAACCCAAAGGAGCAGAATGTACTAAACAAGAAGTAGTTGAAAAATTTGCTACATTGGGCACTCCTATCAAGCCCAAGTGGAAGCAATCAAGACCAAGCCAAATGTATTTCAGAACTAGGAAGAGCACTAGAATTAGACAAGGGAAGCCACAAATTCCTAAAAAGGTTCCTATAATTATTGATGAGACACCAAACAAAAAGGAATAAATATGACCCAGTGAAGGAAAGATTGAGGAGGTTGCTCCTCCTAAAACTAAAACGAAGTCACCTATAACACTTGTGAGTATGCTTACCACTAGGTCTGGCACCTTCAAGAAGCCAAGGACACAATATGCCTTTAAGGAAGAAGAAAAAGAGAAGCTACAAGAGGATAAGGGTTTTCTATAGGAGAGACGATGTTTTCTATAGGAGGGGCATACTCTGCTACAGGGAGGATAGGGGAAGCTACAGGAGAACAATAAATAGTTACAAAAGGAAGCCACCACCTTAAAGAATGTTGGAAAATTCCTACAAGAGCTCCAAGAACCTAGCCCACAACCTATATTGGGATCCTACTAAAAATTCATTGAAGGAGGAAGGATTATAGCTAAAATTTTTACAATCCCACTCCTTTATGAGCTGGAGATAGAGAGAGGTAGAATCCATAGGTGGATGCAAATTGCTAAATCTAAGAATGTGAAGGATGTGTGCCTAATGGAAGAGAAGGTCATTGAAATAGGCAAAGAGTTAAGTGACTTGAGAATGAGGGATTCTATGATGAAGTAAAAACTATAGGAAGAAAACACTAGGTTGAGAGAGAGGCTAATAGGAGAAAGAAACACAACTTTCCACCATGGAAAGTCTCTTTATGGAAGCCCTAAAATGCAGAAAACCATCAAAGTCTTATGCTCTCTTTCTCAAAGACCAGTGGATGTAGCTACAAATCAAAACTCTAGAACAATATGGATATATGCCTTTTTAGGACCACAGGAAGTTCATTGAGTATTGCAACCAAACTAACATGGAAGATAGGGAAAAAATAGTTGAATTTTATATGCGCAATTTCACATTGACAAATATGAATTTTTTGGGATACCAATTCAAGATTGGGGGAATGTAGCTAATGGCTTTAGCATCCTGGATGACTCATGAAGAGACAAGAGCCAAGGAGGTGAAAAAGGTAATAGCAAAGGAGGCAAAGGAACCATTTTATATCACAACAGAGCTAATGAGCCATATCACTTTCATTAGAAATCATAGAATCATCTTCAATGATTTTCCTTTAGTACCCAAATACATTATTACCTGGGAGAAATCCATTCTACACTTTGAAGACATATTTAGGATGTTGGGAACAAAATGTCTATAAGCCTGCTAGAGAAGATGACATACCTTGCTCAACATCCTACAAATTGGAGAATATCAATCTCCTAAAAGGCTAAGGAATGCCTTGAAGAGAACACCCTTGTATAAGAGGATCATGTAGAGGATGAAAATCAGAAGGATAAGACTCAAACTCAGTTCACCCTTACTACTAAGATTACAAGAAGGAAGAGATGAAGTAGATGAGAAGAGGGAGTGGAAAAAGATAGAAAGGAATGCAAGTTTTTACCCATAAGAGGGAACACATCTAAGGATCCTTGGGATGTTAGGGAGGCCAACAGGGCCACGAAATATCTTCCCATGCATGAATAAGTTGCTTAGAGGATTAGAAACACCTTCAACAGGGGGATGGTGATGAGTCCCATCAATAGGTACATTCTGAAGATAATTATGCCATCCCCCAACCTTAAAACTATCCTTCTCTTACATTAATTCACATTTTTTGTTATATTATGATTAGTAAGAGGATTAAAAGGTGTTTGTCATAGTATGTGGCCTAATTTGGTTTAATTTCAGGAAAAATAATCATTTTTTAGGCTATTACTATGCAGGATCGTGATGGAGACAACTAGGAGAGAATATAGCGGGTTTTTCCACCTCCTTAACTCCCTAAACTCGGCTTGTGATCACAATATCCTCTCTCACTAATTTGAATTCATTGGGGGCCGAGTGACTCCTAGTCCAAGTCAAGACCTAGAGAGACAAGATCCACCATTTTCAAGATCAAGGAGGGAACCAATCCTACTTTCAAGGGAGATGCTTTAGTTGTACTATTTTTGTAAAGAAATTAGAAGAAGAGCTCATTAGAATTCAAAGTTTTTGTTCATCTAGGTGTAGCTATTCAGCTTCAATTTTGACATTGTCACCTTAAAATTTTATGTGATGTATTAGACCTTCACTTTTTGATAATGAGAAGTTGGATTTTAAGTTGCATCTGAGTTAGTTTTAGAGGGCTAAGATGATTAGGTTTGGGCCAACCAAGAGGCTTTGGTCCCTCTTTTTGTACTTATGTTTCTTCTTGATTCCAAGCCATTCATATTTTCTTGCATTCCATTAGAGATTAATCTATAGAAAAACCTATGGTTGTAGCCTCTATATCACTTCTCTTGTGGGAGAATGAGTGGAAGGATTCACAACCATAGTCCAAAAATATTGTGTTTATGATTTCTTGGAAATAGATTAGTGTTAGTTTTCATGCTCTACATTTTGTTTCTGTAGGTTAGAAGTCATTTTAGTGAGTATATCAGTGTTATGGAATACATTAGATTCTATTTAAATTCATCTCATGTTTTCCATCATAAGTTATCTCATTTTGTTAATGATAAATGGATGGACCCATATGATTGGTTGTAGCGCTATGTTGATCTATAGGAAAGGGAACTTTTACTACTTATATCTTGAGCTCCTTCATCTTCACTTTCCACCTCCAAATTATGTCCCAAAACCGTCCTTTATAAGTCATTTTGATTAGCACGCCGAGAGAACTCATCCTAGTGCAAGACTAGCCTTTGAGAGGTCCTAAGCTTAGCTAGGGGCTAAAACTAGCCTACCTCCATTTGCTTCAAGTTCCATTCACCTATCCATACCCTCAAGACATCATTTTCAACTCCAAAAGCCACTTAGATGCCCTCCTATAGAATTAAAAGCCTCCTATAGTAAAACTATAACATCACTTTCCTTCATCAATTTTGATCCCCACTGCAAATTTGACTTAGTCTAGATGAATAATGACCCCCAACTATGATTTTATCATCAGGGCAAGCTCCTAGGCCACTCCAACTCTTCCTTTTCTTCAATGCAAAAACATAGTAGAGTTAGTTTATCTATCACAAGTATGATGCAAGTAGGTTACCTATTTACAAGAAATAGTGAACTAAGTAGATGGTACATGAAATTCTTATTTATAGTTTGATGAATTATGAAAGATAAATTAGCTTCCTTTCTACAAGTAGATTTGGTAGTTTGATGAATTATGCAAGATAAAATAGCTTTCTTTCTACAAATAGATTAACCTTTTTTCTTTCATGAATTTATTAGTTAGAATTTACAATTAGGTCAATGGAATTTCTACTTTCATAGCTAGAAGAAATTTCCAATTGTACCTTTATCAACAAGCTTTCATTCTAATTCAGTAGGAGGAAGGGTCTCTGAGCACTTTTGATCTAATTTCATATTGAGGTTGGCATGAGTCGAATCGTATCTATTGTGCATATAACATTGTCACCTCAAATTTTGTATGAACCCTTGGTTGATAATTTTATTTTAGGAGCCCTTGGGAGTTGCAAGATTCTTGGTTCAATACCAGGGCTCACCACGTTTTGGTGCCATTGCTGAGGATGTGTCTAAGTAGATGTTTTTTCTACTTAAGCATTATTTTCTATTTTCCATACAATTCTTTAAAAATAAAAAAAATAAAAAATATTTGTTTCATGCCTCATAGGAGAAGGGGTAATTAAGGAAAATTCTTACCAAAAACCCGTATACTCTAAAATTGTCAACCTTCACTCTCCTTCAGTGACTGCAAGCTTCCCTCTTTGACTACAGGTGAGTTAGAAGATTCTGTAGGTGAGAAACTTGAAATATTTGGAGAACCTATTGGGGAAGAATAAGAACCCACTTCACCAACCCAAACTATGGTTGAAAATATGGACAATGAGGGTTCCCTATTAGAGAGACCAATGGAGAGGCTAGAATGAAGAACATAGACCATACTGCACTTCCCCACTTCCATAGTTTAGCCTATGAGGATCCTGACACCTTCATGTTTGAATTTGATGTTGTCTTTAGGACCTATGAATATGCATTTGATGAGTGGAACCTGAAGCTATTCTCCTCTACTCTTAAGGATGCAACCTAACTCTAGTTTATGGGTCTGCCTGGGGGTAGCATCACTACTTGGGCCCAAATGCAACAAGCTTTCAATAGCAGCTACATGGACTATTGTATGTCCAAATAAACCAAGGAAAAAATATTTAGGATGAATCTTGGCATTAATGAATCCCTAGAAGACAATAAGGAGAGATTTCAACTCATTTATAGGAGAGCCAACCATATCCTTGATCATGAATCACTCAAGATAGTTATTCTTTGAGGTATCATTAAGGATATGTTGGAAACCCTCAACATGCTTCCTAGAGGAGATATCTATTAGTTATCCTATGATGATATCAAAATTGTTTTCAAGAATCACTCTAAGTCTATCGGGAAGAAGGGTAGGGCTAGCTAGGGCTTGGTTTGTTCGTCTCCCTCCACGACATCCATTAAGAATGAGATAGGTAACATGTTGGAGGATCTCAAGAGTGAAATGATACATACCTTTGCATTTAAAATAGATACCTTGAAAATCAAGAGAAAGCAAGTGTCAAACATATTTGGGCACTTCAACCCCAATCTTATATGTCAATATACTAGGGCTCTTCAACCCCTAAAAGAGTTGCTTCATACCCTAAAAGAAAATGGTCATCTGATTACATCATTCCCCAAAAGTTCCACCTGAGGAATCATCCAGAATTGGCCTAAACTAGACCATACTGACTGCTCCACTGTCAGGGTGTGATGCATACTAAATAGGCCTTCTATAGGGTGTGATGGGCGAGGATGGACAAATGTCCAAGATAGTTTGCTAAGTGGATGGTCATGGAATCTTCTAGAAACTTCTCTTATGACACTTGGCTCTATGAATTCGCCTAGGGATGAGTAAGAGATCCAAGAAATCTCCAAGTGGAACCAACTGTAACAAGTGGAATCAATTGTAACACGTGGAATGACACTAATCAAAACCACAGAGATGACTCACACCCTTGCTCACATCTATAAATGGATCCCTCATCTAAGAGATCCAGAGGTTGGAATATTGTGAATTGCAAGGAAGTGCTGCTAGTTTTTGTTTGAGATAAGAGCATTGTATTATGGGTGTGATCTTACTATTTCATGAGGTGAAGAGGGATTGATGGTGGGAGGATGATGCTGGATCAAACATCTGGGTTGTAATTCTCCCTTCTATTTAATAAAGTTCTTCAACTTTTCTTCCATATAATTGTGCACTTGTGAATGTTATTATTTGTGAATGCCATTGTATTTTCATTATACATCTGATTCTATAGTGTTTATGTTACAATAGATCAAGATGCTTTGATGGTTATTTGCTACTGTGTTTTTATAAGTACTCTTCAAGTGGGATAAGTACGGAGAGGAGTTGCAAGCTCTGTCAAGGGGGAGAAGGATCGAGCAAAGGATTAAGTGGAAATTCCAAGTTGGTCCACTCATCTTTCTCTTATCTATTGTGCATAGAATAAGTCATTGAATTACTTTGAACTGTTGTTTCTAGGGTAGCTGCCAAACCTAGAGGGCTAGTCGATCGAAAATACACTAGTTTTCTTAGAAAAAAAATGGCGACCTCACTGGGGATCGAATAGATGTTTGTTTATTGTTCTTGTTTATTTTATAAACTGTAAATAGGGCCCGAAGTCAGCCAGGTAGCCTTCAAACTATTCTTACTCTGTAATTGCATAGTAGATGAATGTTTCTTTAGTCAATCTCTAGTTTAGTTTACGAATTAAACACTTGACTTAAAAACATTCTAGATTCCATTTTGGTAGCCCAATAACGTCTTAAGTCATTCCTTTGTACTTTTCTCTTTATTGTCCATCATAACTTAGATTAACTGACTGAAAATAGTTGCAAATTTGAGCCAAAACCCTTTTTAGTTCTGCTCCCTAGCCCATCGCACTGTCTCTCACTGTCAACCAGTATGCATTGCACCTCCTAAGTTTGTAAAGTGCGATGCATCCCTGTTTTTGTGAAGCCTAGGTGTGATGACTGACTGAACCTATTTCCATTCTAGAAATTTTGGGTTTTAGTCCATGTTTTCAGTTTTGTTTAGTTGTTTTTGCTGCTTATGAACAATACCTCATTACTGAAGCCTACTTGCATCACATAGATCAGCCTCCATCGATTAGGATTAGTAAATGTTTTAATGTATTTGTGCATCATTTACAACTCTTTTTTGAAAATTTGCTTAAGTCGAACTGTCACTTTCGTACGAAAAGTGTCGTAATTGTCGTTCTACGTCAAAAGAGAAGTGTCATGGATTCTTCCTTTCTTCGATAGTCGATTGAACTTTTTTGCATTTATTTGATTTGATTTGTTGATATTCAAAGTGTCGAAAGAATTTTCTATTCAAAACTGAAAAGTGTCGGTTAATCTTCCTTTCTATTTTGAAAAAGAAATTGTTGAAAATGTCGCTTTGAGTAAAATATTTCAGATCTTTGCTACACTTAGTTTTCCTTTTTGGCATTTTTCACATTAAGGGGAACGAAAAAAAAATACTTGCATTTGCATTCGAATTTGGTTTGTGTGTGAAAAATGATTTAGGAAAGTGCCTTAGTGTGTGCTCTTTGCTCTTTGTTTGAAAGAATTGTAATCTTCTTTCACTAGTAGCTAGGATTTTCATTGCTCAAAATAAACAACATTTGTTTATCATTGTAGATTGTGTTTTAGGAATTTCAAATCAACATCACGTGGTGAACCATTAAAAGGAAAACTTTAAAAAATATCAACTCTAAAATAAATCTCAATGAACCTAACAATGCTTTGGAACTTAACACAACACATCTAGAGGTCTAGGCTAGAGACGTGCTCTAGCATCATAAAAACTAGTAAATATCATTTTCATCGAAGGTTGGGTGATTCCTCCTCTTTGATACGACAAGTGCTAGCGTGAACTTGTGCTCCCCATACTGTCACGTATATATTGGGAGACCACAATAGGCTTATATCCTTTATCCATAGGAGGTCATGTCTGCCACCCTATTGATTGCAATGCACTGAACACAACATTCGGGAAAATTGGCTACCATACATAAGTCCTTGGTAATTTCTCTTTAATTTATCACCAAGGTGTCTATTGCAGTTTTGCAGTTGGTTTGGTAATCCCTCTATCTAGATTTTATAAAGTAGTCACTTTCGTTCCTTTTCGATTCTTTAAAAGAAAATGTTCATAGGAGCACTTGTCAGTTCAGGCTCATTAATAATCGAAGGGGACTAGAATCATCTTTAGCTTTTTCTCAACTCTTAAAAACTAAAAGAAGCAAAGTTGTGTCAAAGCGTCAATAAAATTAATTGAATTCGGAATAACATCATTTTCCCCTTAATTTTGAGTTGATCAAGTAATCCGCAATTATGGAAGAAAGTTAATCAAAACCCTGTCGTTCATAGAGACTAGCGAGTCAACTATTTTTTACTCCAGAAACAAAGCCATTCCGAGCAAGACAGTCTCGTTTAACTAAGTCCAATTCATATGGTTTATTTAAAACTTTTGTTTCAACATCGTCAGAGACTACAGATACTCCAATTATTTCTGGTACATCTGCCTTTGGAGAAGAAGTTCTGCAGTTACAAGAGGACATTAGAACTGATCCTAGTGTCGACACTTCTATACCTGAAACAACTCCATCTAGAGTTGATCCAAAGACTGAAGTTCACTTACCTGAACATCTGGAAGTT
>APFE031433716.1:194221-222493 GCA_000404065.3 Pinus taeda
AGGAACAGAACTCCTTACCAACTTTAAACAGACCACGGCCACTCACATATCTGATCATATTCATGAGTGGCGACGTCATCGTCGAATGGTAAAGATGTATGTTCCTGATCAACTTTTAGCTGAGTGGTTTATTAAGTCTTTGTTACCATCTATCACTGAGGATGTGGCAAAAGGAGGAGTTGTCACTGAAGAGCAAGTCATTGCTCGTGCCCAATATTTAGACTTGATCTATACTCAATCCGACATGCTCTATGACTAAATTCTTGATGCCCCAAGACCAGAATTTTCCGTTCCACCTCCTCCTAAATCGGAAATGGATTCTCATTCTAGTGATGGCGTGATTGGTGCCTCAAGTACGCAGACCGCAAGGGCTCCATCTGGTAAAGATCTTGCTATTTCTAGTCAAAATGAAAATGACAAACCTCTTTCCTTAGAGATTAATGCCATGTCATCTGACAGGGGCAAGAATCCAAAGCAACCAGGGGGCAAGAAGAATGGGAAAAGTAATAAGAAGAAACAGGAGAATTTGAATCTTGAAAAATCTTCTGAGAACCCTACTGGGCCAAAGAAACCTCCTCGTTTCCATGTTACATATGTAATGAGGAGCATTATATGAGAGATTGTCCACATTGAGATGAGGTTAAGAAATTTTTAAAGACTTCAAGTACCTTAGTGGTGTTGACTGATCCATTTCCAAACCGAGAAACTAATCTGGTTGCTATCGATCATGCTTCCACATCCCAAGTGCTTATGCTAGCCATCTCAAAACAACAAAATGATGATTTCATATCAACAAGGAATAAAGATTATGGGAATCCATCATCATCAAACAACCAGGCTACGGATCAACCTAGTAGTTTGAAAATGACTTCACGAGAAGTTGTTCCACCCATTATTCTTGAATTAACTATAAAGCCACCAAAGGGAGTCATACATAAATCGACATTTAATTCTCATGCTCGAGCTGCATAGAATTATATTATAGTGGAGGATATAGCTCAATCGCTATCTGCTATGTTGACACTTAAGGTACTGCAAAATTGCCCCTCCCAAAAGCAGGCTTTGTTATCAGCAATAGGTGGAATTGATTGAGCGGATTCCAACCTTATGGCCTTTAATCATAAAGGGTGTACACCTCAGTTATCGGCCCAAATTTCTTTCCTTATACAGGTAAAAGTCCTTAACAAAACTGTTCATCAAACAATCATTGATGAAGGGGAATCTTCCTATATTATGTCAATGAGTTGTTGGAAAACTCTTGGTTGACCACCCTTGTCACAATCATCAACAACATTAATATCATTCGATGGAAGAACACACACTCCGTATGGGATTTTAAGTAACTTGCAAGTTGAACTGGGGGGAAAGATAATAGAGATTGAAGTCAAGGTCATTGACGAAAACCTTGATTACAATATCCGACTGGGAAGGCCCTGGATTTATGCTATGGCTACCGTTGTGTCTACATATTTTAGAAAGATTTCATTTCCCTTCCAAGGTGGAATCACAATCGTTGACCAACTAACCTTTTTCCCCAATAGTTCACAAGCTACTAGAAGCATTCCATTGATCCATGGAAGTTCTCAATCACTTCAAATTGTCAGAGTAGGTCTCCTAAAAGACCCTTCCTTAATGGGTACTTTTGCCCTCCCACCTCAAACTGGACTTGCGAAGGTGGCCACAGTGGAAACCTGTCATATGATCTCTTCTACATCATTTAAGATTAAGAAGAACTTTGACCATTTTGATAGTGTGGATCACCGCGAGGTGTTGCCCCCAAGCCCGATAGAATCTTTGTAGCAATCAATTTTTTGGGCCTAGGTGGGAAACCCAAATCAACACTCAACGAGTGTTTGGATAGATAGGTCTCTAGAGTATGGTACCTCCTTCGATCCTTGGTCTCGCATACATTCTACAGATGAAGGAATCATCCAGTCAATGATGATAGGAGAGATGCCATAGGAAGATTACCACCATCATTCCCACCTTCAAGATGACAATGAAGATTATTCAAGCGATGTTAATCATCCTTTAGTTTTTGATTTTTTATTAACTACTATAAATACAGTGGATTCCGAGAGAAATATGTCCAATATTGAAGAAACTATCACCATTAATATCTCGATCAAACCTAATGTTGTAGAGAATATTCACATTGGAAAATCTTGTTCTCCATCAGAACTGGAAATTTACTACGCTCTCTTTCGTGAATTCAGAGATGTCTTTGCATGGTCGTATGAAGAAATGCCATACATTGACTCGAGAATTGTTGAACATGAAATCAAGATGTATCCAATTGTCAAACCAGTATGACAATGACTTTGACTTGTCCATCCAAAGAAAGCCGCTGCCATTAAAGCAGAAGTTGAAAAAATTTTGCATGCTGGTTTCATTTACCCTGTTCCTCTCACTGATTGGGTATCGAATATTGTTCCTGTAATGAAAAAATAAGGAACGATCAGAGTGTGCATTGATTATTGGGATGTAAATCAAGCGTGTCCAAAGGAAAACTATCCTACACCCTTCATCAACAAGAGAATTGATGAATGTGCCAAATGTGAAATCTTTTCATTCATGGATGGATTTTTCGAAAACAATCAAATCATTATCCGCCCATAGGACTAGTCAAAGACTACATTTATATGTCCATGGGGCACATTCACATATCATAAATTACCTTTTGATTTGAAGAATGCAGAGTTAAATTTTTGGAGGGCAATGAATTATGCCTTCCATGAAATCAAGCACATTGTTCAACCATATCTCAATGATCTACCGGCTCATTCGCGAAAGTGGACTGATCAACTGCAACATTTGAGAGCCATATTTCTACTTTGCTGACAGTACAAGATATGACTCAATCCACACAAGTGTGTGTTTTGTGCTGGTTCTGGTTGATTACTAGGTTTCTTAGTTTCTAAGGACAAAATTCGACTTGACCCATTTAAGGTTCAGGCAATCCTTGACATGCCTCCACCTTCAAATTTACTTCAGATTCAAAGTCTCCAAGGGAAAGCTAACTTTCTGAGGAGGTTCATTCCAATGCTGAACTCGCTAAAGGTTATACATGTCTTTTGAAAAAAGGAGTACCCTTCTATTGGGATCAGGTCGCACAAGCTTCCTTTGATGCTTTAAAAGATTCCCTGATAAAAGCATCATTAATGTACGCTCCTGACTATCAAAAAGACTTTAACTTGTATCTCACCATTGCAGATAGAACCATCACCATTGTTTTAGTTCAAGAAGTTAATGGAACAAAACATCCTATATATTATTTAAGTTGCAATCTTAATGATACAGAAAGAAAGTATTCTTATGTTGAAAAGTTGGCTTTAGCAGCCGCTCAAGCAGTACAGAGATTTCAACACTATGTTCTCTATCGCAAGATAACCATTGTGTCAGATTGCTTTCCCTATGACTTAAATTTCGTCGTGCCAAATACTAGGGGGAAAATATTCCAAATGTATAGCCATTTTGCAAGAGTTTGATCTGGAATTCACCAAGTCCAAATCAAGGAAATCTCTTGTCTTTGTGGAGTTACTTTGTTACCCTCCCTCGTCATCCAACGATTTGACATCCAAAGCATCAATCATGGATGAGACTCTGCTTCTGATATCGTAAAGCGATCCGTGGTATGGGGATATACTGGTATATCTTCAAACCCAAAATTTTAGGCCTAACACCTCTTGCTCTAAACAGCAACATATTTGATACCAAGCCAAGGATTACCTGATCATTGGTGATACACTTTACTGACATGGTGTCGATACAATTTTATGAAGGTACCTCACTCATGAGGAAGCCAATTTTTTTTTGAATGATTGTCATTCAGGTGCTTGTGGGGGGCATCTATCTGGTTACGCTACTGCACAAAAGATCTTACGAGCTGGTTACTTCTGGCCCACTATATTCAAAGATTGTGTAATTGCAGTTAGAAGTTGCCATACTTGTCAGATGTTTGATCCCAAAACTAGATTACCACCTGCACCACTGCATCTAGTAGTTGTTTTTGGGCCATTTGCTAAATGGGGCATTGATTTCATGACATGTAACCCCACCTTGGTTCGGGGGCATGGGTATATTATAGTCGCTGTTGACTATTTTAGGAAATGGGCCGAGGCGATGCCTACATTAAACAACAATGGTGAAATCACTACTCTTTTCCTTTTTAGCCATGTAGTTTCTAGATTTGGTGTACCACAGGCTATAGTCATAGATCATGGGTCACATTTTTGCAATCACATGATGATCGAATTGATTGCAAAATTAGGACTGTACCACGATAGTTCTACTCCATATTATCTGAAGGCTAATGGACAGGTTGAAGCAATCAACAAAGTCCTTAGGCACATGTTACAGAGAATGATTGTATTCCACAAACGGAATTGGCATTTAATCCTATACTTGGCTCTGTGGGCATATAGGACTTCGGTGAGAAATGCAACCGGATTCACACCCTTTCGATTGGTGTATGGTCTGGAAGTTGTCTTACCAATTTACTGTGAAATCTCGTCTCTCAAGCTTGCAATTGATCTGCTTCCTGAAACTTCAGAAGAAGAGCATCGTTTCTTGGAACTAATCCACTTGGATGAAACCCGCCATGACGCCACATTGGCTAATGAAGCACATAAGAAATGTGTTAAGGCACAATATTACATTTATGTCAAGCCTCGTGTCTTCTCAGAAGGTTACCTGGTCTTGCTTTACGATCAGGACTCGAAAAAATTAGGAGCAGGTAAATTTGAACCATTATGGATGGGCCCCTACATTGTTAAACAAGTATTGACAAAAGGAGCCTACGAGTTGGTTGATTATGATGGGATTCCACTGTTGCAGCCCCAAAACGGGTTGTATCTTAAATTTTATTATGGTTGATTAAGTATAGTAAGTTTTGTATATATGTTTTTATTTCATTTTTATTTTTCTTCTAGATTTGTCAGTTTGGTTAGGTAATCCACTTCGCTTTTGTTGCAGATGTCAAAATTTTTGGAACCATTATTGGGTATGCTGATGGAGCTAGTCATAGTACACAGAACCTATATTCTGCAGCCTGGGCCATTTTCATTCAAAGTGGCGAGTTAGTGAGTTTCAGGGGGATATGTATTAGTCGATCAACGAACAACATCGTTGAGTATAGCGCATTGATTGAACTTCTCTCTAAGGCCATTTCACATGGCATACATCGACTCGTTGTCAAACAAGATTCACAACTCGTCATTCTATAGCTTACTAGCATTTATTCCATTCAGAACCCAGCTATTTATCACATTTTCCTAAGAGTCAGGATTTTGGAAAGACAATTTGATTCCATTCAATATCAACACATTTCCATAAACTTAAACACATTGACTAATTCATTAGCAAACTATGTGTTAGATAGACATTTACAACATTTGTAAAGAAAGCATTTTACATCAACATTTGCATTAGGATTGCATAACTTAACCAAAATAAAACTCCGAAAATAAAAAGTATGAAATGTAAATAAAAGATGAGTGAGGATCCACATTTGAGCAAAAACAGGCAAACATTTGATGAAAAACCACTGTTCAAAGATGCCCTTATATGCCCATCACACTCTGCCTTTGAACAAGGTGGGATGCATACTGACTGGCTAGTTGGCAGCTCAGTATGAATCACACCTTTCGATACTGGCTAGGTGCGATGATTGGGGAACAAGATCTTCAAACCCTAAGGGCCTAAAAATGTGAAAAGACTTGCTCAAAATCAAGGAAAGATGGAACGGAAATGCAGATCTTAGGGTTGGCTCCTACGTGGTCCTTATGGTGCAGAGGATAGTCCATCGGATATTTCAAAATCATCTAGTGAAATTTGAGGGGGAAAACTGCTCCAGATCTCCAAAATCACAAATTTGAAATGAAATGATGAAAGTGAAAGGCAGAAATACTTTTTATATTTACTATTCATGTACTTCAAGTAAAATGGTAGTTTTAGTTCATTTTTCGTACATATATATGTATTTCTAATCAATTTGATGGAGTGATTGAGTAGGTTGAACGATCAACAAAAGAATCTGATGTTCTAGACAGTGAATTGAAAATATTTGACCACCAATTCAAACATAATTTTGTCATTTCAAGCTTGTGTAAAAATGAAATTGACATTGAGCATAGTTCCCCCATGGTTCAAGCTCATTAAAAAATGGACCCACTTGGAGTAATTAACCTTTCTGATTGCTGTTCTATCAGCCTTTTGAACCTTGGTTGTGTACCTCTCATCACCTCCATTCTTTTGGCCAATCATACGCTTCCACTTGGCTGTTTACCCTTTTTCACGAATAGCTACGATGAGTGGTCTTGTTAGCCAATCTCTTCCCAGAAACAACCATGTTTTGTGAAGTCCCAAGCTTACCCGAAATCAGTTGCTACCCTAGACACTACTCGTTCCTCAAAATCGAGTCTCCTTTAAACCCTTTTCAGACTCGTTAAGTATGAAAAGATTTTCGAGCATCGGCCTTTCTGGCTTGTTAAAGTGATTGGAAATGTCATCCCTCCTGTATATTTTAATCTTTTTCGGACCTGAGATATTATCTCACAAAAAAGATGTGCTTGTCTTTTTCGTCTCGTTAAAGTGATCGAAAAAGTCATTCCTTTTGTATTATTTTATCCTTTTTCAGACTTAAGGGATTATTCTATGAAAAAGAACTTCTGGAGTTTTATTTTCGTCCCTTTTCAAACTCTCTAAAAATGAAAAGGAACGAGTTATCCTTGTCGTTAAACTCATTAAAACAATAGCGACAAACTTGTCCACTCTAGACAAGACCGAGTTTCACTATCGCTAGACCCGTTAAAACATAATGACAGGTTTGCTCAAAGGGAAAATTATAGAACAAGCATATGTTATCCTCCTCAAGCTTGACAAAAATAAAGAGGTACTGGGTAGCAAGGACTGGGGAAAAAGGGAAGAAATTTGAAGAAATTTATGGTAGCAGGTCGCTCTTGGACATGACACTTTCACTCCATCACCATTAATGAGTTAGCCTGGGTTATTTCATTCACCGGTCATCTAACCATTGGTCTTCCACACCATCCATATTTTGGGGTTAATGCTACCAATCCATCTCAGTGTTGCCGACATGTTCAAGAGAATTCATTCAGTTGAGAAACCACAATCTAGTTAATGCCTCATCCAATGCAATATCTCCAATCTTCATCCTTTCGTGACCGCCATTCTTGAACCTTGTGTCGTTAGATCATTTTCACCTCCATAAATCATTTGCTTCATTTTGTGTTGTAGATGTGGGATACATCAAGGCCCTCCTACGACGAGTCACTTCTTGTCAACATTATCTCTTTATCCAAGAAGTTGACTTAGAAACACCCTTTTTAGTGCTTTGAAGCTTGCATGCCTCAATGACAAGTTTCTCACTTCCGGTGACAGGTTGACATGAATGGCCTTTGACTGAAAGATTTTGTGTGGTGTTCAACATCGGATCATAAATTCACACCATGTGAATTGTACTGCAGTACCTTGAGGGTCATTATCATTATTAGTGATTCCTCCCGCACCTGTTAACAACTCACATTATTGGCTGGTAATCAAGCAACGTCTTTCCATGTTTGAATTCAGAACATCTCTTCACATGGATTGACTTGTACATCGGGTGAAAATTGAACGAGTTTGAAGACCCTAGATCTAGTTTCATCCATCCGAGCTGTGATATATTCAGGGATATAAAGACATCAAATGTACACAAGAAGTTGCACAGATGGTCATCCGAAACAAGGATGATGACTCTACATATGAAAAATCACTAGTTTTCAACTGTAAACAACTATTTGTTCCATGTACATGAAATTAATTTATAAAGCTGAGCATGGGAATGCCCACCTCAGCTAGATCATGAAAATTATATTATGATGATATATTGTATTGTATCTTATATTGGTCACCTTCCAATTTGAAACCTTGGATCCTCATGATAAAGCATTTCACCCGACATCAAGATTTACGACTTCATGCTTTAAGGGGGCAATTGTTACTGACATATTTGGGCACTTCAACCCCAATATTATATGTCAATAAATTAGGGCTCTTCAACCCCTAAAAGAGTTGCTTCATAACCTAAAATAACATGTTCATATGATTATATCATTCCCCAAAAGTTCCACCTGAGAAACCATCCAGAATTGGCCTAAACTAGACCATATTGACTGCTCCACTACCAGGGTGCGATGCATACTGACTTCTACACTAGCTAGGTGCGATGCATACTGATTAGGCCTTCTATAGGTTGCAATGGGCGAGGATGGAAAAATTTCCGAGATAGTTTTCTAAGTGGATGCTCATGGAATCTTCTAGAAACTTCTCTTATGACACTTGGCTCTCTAAATTCACCCAGGAATGAGTAAGAGATCCAAGAAATCTCCAAGTGGAACCAACTGTAACAAGTGGAATCAATTGTAACAAGTGGAGTGACACTAATCAAAACCCCAAAGATGACTCACACCCTTGCACACATATATAAATGGATCCCTCATCTAAGAGATCCAAAGGCGGGAATATTGTGAATTGCAAGGAAGTGCTGATAGTTTTTGTTTGAGATAAGAGCATTGTATTGTGGGTATGATCTTACTATTTCATGAGGTGAAGAGGAATTGATGCTAGATCAGACAACTAGGTTGTAATTCTCCCTTCTATTTAATAAAGTTATTCAAGTTTTCTTCCATATAATTGTGCACTTGTGAATGTTATTATTTGTGAATGCCATTGTATGTTCATTATACATCTAATTCTGTAGTGTTTATGTTACAATAGATCAAGATTCTTTGATGGTTCTTTGCTACTGTGTTTCTACAGGTACTCTCCAAGCGCGATAAGTATGGAGAGGAGTTGCAAGCTCTGTCAAGGGGGAGAAGGATTGAGCAAAGGATTAAGCGGAAATTCTAGGTTGGTCCACTCATCTCTCTCTTATCTATTATGCATAGAAGAAATCATTGAATTAATTTGAACTGTTGCTTCTAGGGTACCTGCCAAACTTAGAGGGCTATTCGATCAAAAAGACACTAGTTTTCTCAGAAAAAGTGGGAGTAAGCAGAAAGGGCTAGCCATTTTCTACCTTCGATGCACTAAAAGAAATCCTAGGAATGAGTGCCCATTGAATGTCATAGAGGTCTTCCTAGTCTGTGAATAAAATCATGCAATAGAAAAATGCCCTTCTTTTCCATAACTAGAAGTTATATATTAAGGGGTAGAAGGGGGTACAAAGTTATTTTCTTTTTTATAAATCAAAAAAGACCTCAAGGACCTCGGTTATATCAACAAGGCATGAAAGGTGCACACTACTCTTATTATTATCCAAATCAGAATGCACCCTTGGAAAGTTGGTACTATTCCACTCATCCATCTTGGTCAACACATCCTTCTTGGCTTTGTGCTCCACCATATCCTCCTAATCCTATCAAACATCCTTTTCAGCCATATCCACCCCAATATTCTCAATGGAGAAACCCATCACAAGGGTGGAGGCCTCAAGTTAACCAGCCACCTGCTTTAGTACCTCCACCCCAACCTTAAACACAACTCACTAATCTAACTCTAGCTATGTAACCTAAAATTCCTACTCAACCCAATCCAAACCTGAACAATAAGAAAGCATAGTAGGTCTACAGTGGAGAGACTTCCTATCCTCCTTATTGTATGAAAATCCGAGAGATGAACCTTCAGTCTGAGAGAGTGCTTCTAGATAACCACCCACCTTCTCCACCTAAAGAGTTTGAAGAAGAGAAGGAAGATATTGTTATTCAAGTCAATCCACCTCCTTTTCTTGAGAGGTTGAGCCACCCCCACCATAAATGTTTCTTGGTAATAATCTGATTTGATTCTTGGGAGGGTGATCTTCCCAAAATATGTATACCCTGGAAGCACAATAGTGGATATGCACAGTGATGGACTTATAGTCACTAATAACCTAATTGATCTTGGGGTTGTAATCAATGTGATCATTAAGGAAACCATGCTAAATTTAAATCTCTAAGGGGCTCTAAGAAAGACCACCATAGTGTTGGAGCTTGCAAACAGATCCATCGTATCTCTTGAGGGAGTTGCTGAAGATGTTATGGTCTCCATTGAATCTTGGGAGCTTCCTACTAATTTATTGGTTATCTAATCCAAAACCAAGTTTGATGGCTATTCTCATCTTGGGAAGGCCATGGTTAGCCAGTGCTGATGCCTACATTAGTTGTAGGGTTGATAATGTGACCATTAAGAATGGACATTTGTCTAAACATCTCGTATTGTATCCTCCTTCTTAGCCTTCTATTGAGCATTACTTACCCTTTTGGTTAGAAGAGGAGGAAGAAGATGAACTTTATCACACCACCCCCTAGTCAATCTGCACTCTAGATACTATTACAGGAGGGGGCAAACTTTATGAAGATGACCTCATTGACCATATCCTTCAGAATCAACCTCCCACTACCATACCAATTGATGAGTTGATGAAATAATGTCAGAGTAATTATTGGAATTAATTATGCCCTATTGACTCAAGTCTAGACCATGTCAAGATTATAGAGTTTGGCCCATCCAGAATATTAAAGATCAACCCTCCTCTCTCAGCCAAACAGGAAGAAAAATTTTGCAAAGTGTTGAGGCTACACTTGGATGATTTTTGCTTGGGATTATAAGGAAATGAAAGGTGTGCATACCTCAGTTTGTAACCACCATATTTACATCAAGGAGGGATGCAAGGTTGTGTGCCAACTCTAGAGAAGGACGAACCCAACCCTTAAGGACATTGTGAAATAATAACTATAAAACTACTCGATGCGGGGTTCATATACCCCATATCAGATAGTGAGTGGGTGTCACCTCATGTGTTAGTTCCTGAGAAGAATGGGAACTGGAGAATCTGTGTTGATTACCGGGAACTCAACAAGGCTACAAAGAAGGACCATCTTCCTTTTCCCTTCATTGACCAAGTCCCAGATGGCCTTGGAGGGAAGAAATTATTCTCCTTCCTGGATGGATTTGGTGGATACAACCAAATCTATATCAGCCTTGATGGCCAAGATAAGACCACATTCACATGTCCTTAGTGTACGTTTTCTTATAGAGTTCTTCAATTTGGTTTGTGCAACACCCTTGCTACTTTCTAGAGGGCCATTTTGAGTAGCTTTTCTGAATATGTTCATAACTCTGTTGAAATATAGATGGATGATTTCACCCCTTATATGTGACTTCCATAAAGTTCTCTCCAACCTGTACAAGGTTTTGAAGAAATGCATTGAAATGAATATCTATCTAAGCCCTGAGAAATGTGAGTTCGTGATTAATGAGGGGGTTTTTCTTGGCCATTCCATATCCAAGGAGGGATACAAGTAGTCCAAAACAAAATTTCCATCATCAAAATGGTCCCTACCACTCAAAACTAAAGAGATGTCAGGAGATTCTTGGGACTAGTTGGGTATTATAAGAGATTCATCAAAGACTTTAGTAAAGTGGCTTCACCTTTGTTTGGTTTCTTGGCCAAAGATTCAGATTTCTATTGGACCAACAATTGTTAAGAGGACCTTGAAGTGTTGAAAGAAAAACTAACCACTGCACCCATACTAAGGGGTCTTAACTCGACATTGCCTTTCCATATCCATACTGATGCATCAAATAAAGCTGTGGGGGGATCATTAGGACAAGTAGAAGATAATTTTTCTTATGTTATTTATTTCATTAATAAGAATTTGTCTAAAGTTGAGCTAAATTACACTTTCACTGAAAAATAATTCTTAGGTGTAGTACATTTTTTAAACAAATTCATGCACTATTTCACTAAGTACCAAAATTTTATTCACATTGATAATGCAAGCATTAAATATTTGATGAAGAAGCCTGATGTCAATGCGAGGATAATTAGATGGTTCTTATTGTTACAAGATTTTGATTTGACTATTATTGACAAACCAGGAAAGAAAATGTGGTTGCAGATATTTTGTCCAGATTAACCTTGCCTGCAAGTAATTAAGAGAAGGTGGATGATCCACTGCCAGATGAGCACCTCTTTTCCATATCAGTGCTTTCTCCTTGGTCTGCTGACATAGAAAACTACTTGGTCACTGGGAGGTTCCCTCCTAAACTATCATCTAGGGAGAAAAGCAAGATTGTAAGGAAAAACTCTCCATTCACTTGGATTGGGGGTAATATTTTTAGATTGGGACTAGATCAAATCTTGAGGAGATGTGTAAGAGAGGAGGTGATATTTGACATCCTCTGAGCATGTCATGATTGATCTTGTAAAGGTCATTTTGCTGCAAAAAGGACATCCTTTAAAGTTTTACAAGTTGGTTACTATGGGACTACTTTTCGTCATGATTTAAGGAGATACACCACTAGATGTGATCAGTGCCAAAGAATGGGAAAGCCCACACCTAGGGACAAAATTCCCCTACAACCTTAGGTGGAATCAAATCCATTTGAAAAGTGGGGCATGGATTTCATTGGGGCAATTTATCCACCATCAGGACAGAAAAAGTACATCATTGTGTGCACTGATTACATAACAAAGTGGATTGAGACAAAGGCAATCAAAGCAACAACTAAGCAGAAAGTGGTAGAATTTTTAAGAGAAAAAATATTCTACAAGTTTGGGTATCCAAGGGAGGTGGTCACTGATCAAGGAGCACAATTCAAATGAAATTTGACTAAAGATCTCATGAGGTAGCACCATTGTTGATATTGGCATGGTTGCCCTAAAATAGGAGTATTCCATAGTGGATTATGCAAGTAAGAAAATGGAGAGGAAGTGTTTTGAACCATACATGTAGGCCACGATTTCCATGGTTGTGAAATTGTAGTAGCGTCTCCATCTGTTGATATGATGCTTCCATCCTAGATAATACATAACAACTATCTACGGGATTATCCTTTTGGAAATGAGGGAAAAATGCTTCTTCAATTTCTTGATTTTTCTCAACCTGCAAAACATCCAATTGTGAATTTAGAGAGCTAATAAAATCAATTTTAAAATGTTTAAATTAATCATCGACTTCAACTCCTGTATCCCATTTTCTTGTAGTGGATTTGGAAAAGAAAGAAGAAACTTCTCTAGAATTCTTACCAGCCTTGGATATTCCTCTTGAATACTTTATGCAATTCACAAAAATCATCATATGATAACTGAAAAACATCACCTTTTCCTATTAGATTTAAGGGTTATAAAAATGGATCTTTGATTCCTTTGAGTATAAGTGTTTTCAGTGCGTCTTTTGCCAAATGCTTATGCGTTGATTTTTGAATCTTGTATCGAAATAGCTCCACATAGTCCTCCAAGATTTCATCTTCCCCTTGTATCATACCGAAAATATCTTCATTGGCCTTGCAATAGTCTTGGTACTTCTTCAAGAATGCATTCTTCATGTCCTCCCATGTTTGGATGCAGTTCCCACCAAGGCTCATGAACCATCAGAGAGCTACTGCTTTTAGAGTAAGAGGAAACACTTTGAACATTTGATAATTAGTACAATAATCATATCCTCTACAAAGTACTTCAAAATCAAATAAGAATGTATTTGGATCTTCATTTTCCAAACCATGAAAATTTGGTAGAGCAGATGGGAGAATTATGTGCATTTGTGGCACTCCTCCTAGATCTTTGATAGGGAATTCAAAAATAGTAATGTGAGCCATTTCTTACCATAATAGAAGATGTTTTTCATGTGTTTCTTTGAGGCTCCTCCTTCAAATGTTCCTGCTAATTGGTTAGTGGAATGGGTGGTGCTTACATCACCACTTAAGTGAAATGACAAGATTTGTTTCAAAATTCTACCTCTAAAATTGCTACTTCTATCAGTGCATGCTATATGACCTAAGCCTGATTACTAAGGGTAGACCCATCATTGGTTCCCCAGGATGCGTACGTAGGTTCTTACCTTCCGTCTTCAATATACAACTATCACAAAGTCAGGTATGCATCTACAACCATATATTAGTGTGGTAATGCTATTTGACTGCCTCCCTGACAATGATGCCAAAATGTTGGGGAAATTAATTGCTTAGTAAATAAATAAAACAACTAATCACCTAGGCATTAATTATGAACCCAAGGAGCATCTTTTTAGTTCAAGGCAATCAACAAAATATATGCATAACAATACCAACAACTAACATTGGTTCTATATGGTTATGTTTTATACTGTTAAGCTCATTCAACAAGAAATAAAATGTAAGACTTGAATAATAAAACTAAAATTTAACAGAAGAAAGTAAATGACGGGAAAAACAATTATGCTAATCACACAACTTGAATCATTGCTAAATTAAACCACACATTTCTAAATTGGAAATTTAATCTATTGCACCCAACATAATTCAAATGCTAATCTAGAGTAGTAAATTAAATGAAATCTAGAAATTGGATGAAATAACAAATTTGCAAAATGCGGTGAATAACATATTAGTTAAAAGAAAGGAAATCTACTTCAATGAATGACAATTGAAATTCAAATAAAAAAACACATAACTACACTAATTTACATGTTCAAGGCAACACCTCGTCCAAGGTAGTGGGCCCAGCCACCCAAGATTCAGTTCTGCCTTGAGAAATAATTCATATAAAATTGCAAGTAATAGATGTAGAACTAAATGGATAGCTTCCTTTATTAAAATATATGAGAGAAATAATTACGGCATAATGAAGCTCTTAGCTTTTCCTCAAATTCAATAATTTTTCATCTCCCATCTCTAATCTCTTATCTCTTCTCCTACATCCTATCTAATAATTGTCCATCTCCTATCTCCTAATTATCCACCCATTATCCCCCTTCCTCTTTGATCTTTGTTTTCATTTAAATACACAGAGAGCAAAGGGAAATTACAAAAAGTTGATTACAAACTGATTTCCATTACAAATTTGGATCGTACAAAACAAATTGATCAGCAAGATCATATCTAAAAGATATTTCCATCAACATTCTGCAGGAACAAATCGAATTTGGTATTGCAATTGGAAGAATTTGGAAAATGGCCGCAATAACAAATCTGAGAAAATCACCTTAGAAGAACATTGTGTTTTTCTCAATCCAAACTGAATTTTGGAAAAATTCTCATAAAAAAACTAATTTGGTCCGTTTTACACAAAACCCATGTCTTAGATTTTCAATATTCTCCTTAATTTGTCCAAAACATCCAATTAAAACTCTCACTTCTTATTTCAGCAAATTTTTGAGTTGGAATATTTGATTGTGAGCTAGAAATCATATTTGCAATCTGGAAAAGATATTGGAGGCTAAAATCATGAGTGATGTTACAAAAAATTCATTAATAAACCATCATTGGAAAAATCATGCATAATAATAATCAATTTATGAAAAATAAAGGAGAACAAGTATTATTTACTCATAAGAGCATAAATAACTTTAAAATGGAATTATATCATAAATTATGGTAAATGACGTGATAAAGAATAGTAGAAATGGATGAAATGGGCATTAAAAGCTAATAATAATAATGACAAATTAGTGGCCCACCAACCATATCCATTACAATACATCCACTTCCTATCACCCTCAAGAAAATGGGAATGTAGAGGTCATAAACAAAGAATTGGAGAGAATCCTCACTAAGATTGTTAGCAGTAGTAGGAAAAAAATTATTCAACTGTATCCATATCAAGTCCTGCCATTAAAGAATTTCTTCGACAAACATCACATATCTATTTGGAAATACCTAATATTTGGAATAAGGAGGATGAACAAAGAAATCAACCAAAAACTAAAACTCTTAGTGAGAATCCAACAGATAGTGAGAACAAAGAATATGAAGAATTACTTCTCCAATTTAGAAATCTCTCGATGGTATCCCCCATGCCATAATTAGTATCTGTTGGGGAAGTTAGAAGTATAAACCTGATCAACAAAGGGTCATGACCTGAAGTAGGTTGGTTTACTAGGTATATAGATAGATCATGCCAAACCGACAAGTTATTTCTTGAAAACACGATCAAAAAGCAATGAATTAAGCACTCAACCAATTATTGATCCTACTGACATTGACCAATCAAGTAAGATTCAAATATCTTGAAAATCTAAGGCTTTGAAATATGAAATTTGATTGAATCACATATCCCTCTACGAGGGAGATGAAGATCCTAAAAAACATTAGTTCACCTATGAGAAGTTTTGGTCTATGAATGATATTACCGTCGAAGAAAAATAAATGACGTAATTTGCAACAACCTTGAGGAAATGCACATTAACGTTTTTCATGACTCTGACTGAAAATCAACTAAAATAAAAATCTTAAATCAAAACCATCTTTTTTTCTTTTTTCAAGGCCAATGGCATAAAGAACATGGAAGCAAAAATATTAAAGGAAATCAATGAGTGGTCAAACGAAACAGTGCATAAATATGATAAAAGATTCAAGGATATATTAAGTAAAATTCCATTTATCATTAAGACAAATTTATTAGTTCAATGGTATGCGATTGGTCTCCTCCAAAATATTTATGGCCCATTGAGAATGCTTGAGGTTACAACTTGTAAATAAGATCTCAAGTTGGACCAATAAATTGAAATTGACAATGAAGGACAATCGGCTAACTCATTGACTGACAATAAGCTTGAAGACAAAGTTGAGCAATTGCATAATTTTTTGATGACACAATTATTTCATAGAAATAATTTATGGTGCACTAAGTATTGAACTAAAGGATATACTATGTAGGAATGTGAAGGGTAAGTTCCTTAGATAGAACACTAAATGACACTGCTCGCAAACAAATCACAGATCGATACACTAGTATTCTTGACATGGTTAAAACCCTCAAAGAGGGAAACAGTCCACGGCCTCAGCCAACGTGGCCACTTTAGGAAATTTATTAATGTAAAAGAAAGAAAAATTACATATGCTCTCTCATGAATGGTCACCTTACAAATGAACCTCCATGCTCTTTAAATAGAGATCATGGACCAATCAGGTGTTAAGCCATGAATCAAGTTTTGGTAATACCAGGGAGAGAATGAACTGTCAGATCACTTCATGTTTAGAACATATTGTGACCATTGGATTGTTAGTTACAAAATTATATAGTAAAGAAAAACACATTACCTAACTCTATACTAGACCAAGTTATAATTAACTATTTCCTATTTGTCGGAATATCCTAACATCCCCCCTTAAGAACAACTTGGGATAGGATTGAAGGATGTACAAATATGACACAATAGGAGAAGGAAGGAGGTATTAGAACCTATCCCCCCTTATTGAAAACTTCCTGAAATCCAACCACAAATCAAAGTTTAGTAAACTTCGACTCTGTGAGAACCTTTGTAAATATGAATGCAACTTGATCATTAGTTGAACAACATTGCACTTCAAGAACATGGTCATGAATGAGTTATCTAATGAAGTGCACGTGTATTTCAATGTGTTTTCTGCGCTGATGTTGGATTGGATCTTTGGATAGTTGAATGGCACTTTGATTATCACACCAAAGTGTAGTTGGATGTTGTTGTTGAAAGCCAAACTCTAACAGGATTTGACGAAGCCATCGGGCTTCCTCACTAACTTCTATGGTGCCATGATACTCTGGTTCCATTAAAGAAAGAGAAATGACACTTTTTTTCTTGCAAGCCCATGTAATAGGTCCAGAACCAAGAGTGGAGACATAACCTGCAGTAGACTTTTGATCATCAAGGTCACCAACCGAATCAAAATTAGTGAAACCTACCAATAGAGGAGATGCTTCTACACTTTAATGAACCCCAAACTAAATTGTACCTATAACATAACAAAGTATTGTTTTAGCTACTTTCCAATGTTTCATGTGGGTTTTGCATAAACCGGGCAATAAGGCCAACAACAAAGGAAAGGTCAGGATGGGTATGGGATAGATACATAAGTTTTCCTACAAGTTGATAGTATAAGGTAGCATCAACTTTAGGGGAAGTAAAAGTGAATGAAAGTTTGGATCCACACTGAAAGGGAGAAGGTAATGGCTTACAGTCTTAAATGTGAAAGTGGCGTAGAAGAAAACATGCATAGTTGGACTGGGAAAGGGAAATACCTTCCTTAGATTGTAAGACTTGAAGACTAAGAAAATAATGCAAGTGTCCTAAGTCTGACCTTTCGAACTACGTTTTAAGGCTAGACTTCACATGGTTTTTAAGGTTGGGATCACTACCAGTAAGGATAAGATCATCAACATAAAGAACAAGAATGATAAGAGACTTACCCACTTTGTTGTTGTAGACAGTATTGTCAGAATGTCACTTAGAAAAGCCAGTATCTAAAAGAAAGCTATCCATTTTGGCATACCAAGCCTGAGGGACTTGCTTGAGACCATAAAGAGATTTCTTAAGTTGACATACAAGGCTGGTGTCTATTTGTATAAATCTAGAAGGTTGTTCCAGATAGATTTATTCATGCAAGTTCTCATGCAAGAAGGAAGATTTAACATCCATATGATGGACTTCCCATTTGAAGGAGGAAGCAAGGGAAAGAATAAGGAGGATAGAGTTCGTTTTGGTAACAGGGGAGAAGGGTTTAGTATAGTCAATGCATTCAACTTGTGAAGAACCCTTAGCAACAAGACGAGCTTTATGTTTATCAACTTTTCCATCTGGTCCAAACTTGGTTCTGTAAAAACATTTGCACCTATGACATCCCTATCAACCCACATGCCTGATCTTGCTTATTTTCCCATTTGACTACCTTATCTTCATCTTTAGGTTTAGACACTTGACCTAAGGTTATTCTATAAATACCTTTACTTCTAAGTAAATTCTCCATGTAGGACACCCATTGGAAGTAGTTGGTGCAGTCAAGAATAAATTGGCATGGAATTTCCATTTTAATAGAAACTAAAGCTGCAAATGTTGAAACTAACTGTTCCAATGGAAAGATCTCGAAAAATTAGGTCGATTAAAAAAAAAGGTCTCTGAAAATGGCTCTGAAGTTATGGATTTTTGAAGAAAAGTTGTTGAAGATGCCGATAATGTACGTGAATGTGTAGAAGTGAATGATAATGTTATATTTTTAAAAAAATCCCCCCTTTTTCCAAACTTTATCTAATTAGCTCACTTTTAAAAAAATATTATGTGACCCACTTAAATAAGTGAACGTCACTTTTACAATGGTAATTTATGAGCTACCCACTAAATTGTAACTTAAATAAAATATAAAGAGACTTTAGAATATAAGTGACTCACTTTTTATAATGGGTGAGAACACTTTTACATTAAGTAACTTTAAAACATAAGTTACATGTGTTTTTTGAAAAAACAACTCAACAAAAGGAAAGACCTGAACCCAAGACCTTTATTATCATAAGGTAACTTTGGACCAAGTGAGATAGTTTAAAAGGTTAGTAATTTTTGGAAAAGATGAAGGTTTTTTTTTTTTTTTTTTAGTCACTAAAGCTTTGGAGTGCATGTTTAGTTGACAAAACCCTTTTTTCCTACAAAACAAAAAACCACAGAATCCAAAACGGACATAAAAAAAACCAAACCTTACATCTTGAAGTTAGATTTCGCCGGAAACTAAATATTTTCCTTTATGTTTCTGATTTTCCGAGATCACACTAAGGCATGGCAGGAAAGAGCATACACATGAGTAAAATCCTAAAAAATAGTAGATCCAGGAAACGAGAGTCGGATGTAGTTTTATCGGCTTCAGATTTGGATCACCAAAGGATGCGACCCTCAAATAGCTCTAATAGCATGTAGGAATGTACATGGTAAGCTCCTCAGACAGAACACCAAAGGAAACCACTCACAAATAGATCATAGATTAATACACTAGTATTGTTGACGTGGTTCAAACCCTCAAAGAGGGAAACAGTCCACGACCAGAGCTAGCGCGCCCACTTCAGGCAATTTATTAATGTAAAAGAAAGAAAATTTACATAAGATTCTCTCATGAACGATGACCTTAAAAATGACCCTCCATGCTCTTTAAATAGAGATCATTGACCAATCAGGTGTTAAGCCATGGATCAAGTGTCAGTAATTCTAAGGAGAGAATGAACCGTCAGATCACTTCATGTCTAGAACATATTGTGGCTGTCAGATTGTAAGTTACAAAATTACATAGTAAAGAAGCACACTTTACCTAAATATGCACTAGACCGAGTTATACTTAACTATTTCCTATGTGTCAGAATATCCTAACATAAATTTTTGATTATTTTGACCGATATGTTCAATGAGTACAATATGATATATACTATGATATATGTCAAATTCCATAGAATCATATTTCTAAAGATTGTCACTATAATCTCCATAATTTTCAACCAAAAATGGTATGCCATTTGTGAAGACAATATTCATTCAATGCAAGAATTCCATCTCAATGGGAAAAACAAGATGAACTATGACGTTGTCTATAATACAAAAATAACATATCAATATAACGAGCCACTAAAGCATGGTGGAAGAGGAAATGTTATATGAGGATATGGTGGTTGATGAGGAGGAAACAGTGAAAGAGGTCAAGGTCATGGTCAAGGCCAAGGGAGGTTTTATTACTTTACTTGTTGGAAATAGGGTCATACAAGACATAATTACCCTTTGAAAGATAGGACTAACTCATGTATTTGTAATATGTGTGGCTTGGGGGATAATTCCTTGGAATATTTCCCCAAGATCATTGAAAAAGATTTGAACAAAAGAACTTTGAATTTACTTCAAACATTCCCTAAGAAAGATATTCTAAATTTTAAAATCCTTCACATTGTTACAAGGTCAAGAGTAGGAAGAGGTAACATTGTTCATAATTAGCAAATAGTCTTACCAACAAGGAACATGACTAAACATTTGTATATGCAAGTGAAAAATAATATGATGACAAGAGAGGTCAAATTTACGAAGGTACTTGATAAAAAAAGACTATCAAAAGGTTTAATTTTAGAAGAATTTTTATAGCTTTTAAAAGAAGAGCAGTTGGTTGGTTGTCTAGTAGAAATTTTAAACATGTTAAATGATTGTAATGAAAGTAGGGATAAATGTGAAAATGTATGACAGCTATCACAAGGAAAACAATTTGAAGATCATGACCCACAAGTAGACTTGGAAATAATGGCTATATGGTAAGACAATTTGTTGTTGACTTTAGGTCCCAAGTTTATATTCTCCTTCAAACATGGATTAGTATGGGAAAGCCAAATCTGCATAGAACGACCAACTATATCAAATTTGTTGATCAAAGATTTATTAAACCCATTGGCACAATGAGACAAGTAAAAACAATAATTATGAGAATCCCAATTATATTCAATGTTTAGGTCATTGAATTAGTGGATGGTATACTTGCATATCCTATGCTAGTCAACAGACTGTGGGGTCATAAGATTAAAGTGACCAATTCATTAGAAAAGACATAATTAAACTGAAGGGAAATGATACGAAAATCATCATTCCTTTAGGCCCTCATGAAGGGAAACCATGGGTTGGGCCATGTGAAGAAGAGTCAGAAACAAGAAGGTTGCAAGTGCTACACAAAGATAGGGAGAATGTGGAACCCAATTCCTTCATAGAAATTTTAACAAGATCACCTCTTTCCACTGGTCATAAATTTGATACAGAACATTATGAATGGAGAAAGAAAAGTAATGTTGGATAATTGAAGCAATCCCGATAACAAAAGTATGACCCTGCTAACTTTTATAGGTCAAGCTAAAATATGGTGGGATACCCACTCATATTGAATCCAAACATGGATGACAATAATTACATATTTCATAGAACAATTTAGTGGTCAAAATATTTCAACGCATTTCCAACCAAATATACCTACTTTTAGTACCGGATAGAACTGCTTCCTTCATATACATAAATGTGAGTTGGAGTGGCATAGGATTGGATATAGGGATGAGAGAGTTTGGTCTCAAATGTTTAAAAATACTTTAGATGACTTATTGTTGGTTAATTTAATTGATGGTTAAATTACTTCACTAATTGTCAACCAAGTTTCATGTACTTATGATGTGCATGTGCACACTATATGCTACGAGTTATATTTTTATTTTAAAAGATGAAAATGATCTAAATATGAATGAGGTTATATTAACTCAAAATATATCCATGAACATGTTCTGTCCATTAAAGTTACTCTTTTCAAAGAAAATCAAACTTCAAGATGAAACCAAATAAATATTATAATTATCAGATTGAATTGAAATTTAATTTATTGTAACATGAATTCAAAATTACTCTATTTGAAGAGAACTACAATAAGAATAAAAATCCACCCTAATTGGTATTGAATTGAAAAGTATATTCTAATTTTAGAATGGATATTTTACTTCTAATTGCAAGAAATCAAAATATTCTAACTACTTTTGCAAATCGAAATTCTATTCTTTTTGATAAAAAGAAATAAATCAAAATCAAACTTCTTCAAGAAAATATCAAACAAAACTATAATGTCAAGGATTACTAGTGTGCACAATTATACTTAAGAATTTCCATATCCATCATTCATGAAATCACTGAAAAGATCAACTCAATTACTAAATGAAAATGTTGAATGGAGTGAACTGTAGAAAGTAAATGTTTTGTCTTTTTATGAGCGCTCGACCTATTCAAAATACTAAGAATTAAACTAGAAATCGATAGACAAAATAATAATTAAAAGCATCAATGACTTGCAGTGAAGAAATATATATTCATCTAATGAATTGAAATGAACATAATTGAAAGATAATTTAGTCTTACATCTCTCAGGGCCTTTTATACTCTCTTATTAGATGACCGTCTTAAGAGTCATAGGATGAGAGGTAAGTTTCTAATTTGACAGCTAAGAAATGAAATCAGAATTAAAGTATTTCTTCTCCGATTTGCTACCGAAAGAGAAAACCATGAGATATTTAATATGATACATCAACTTCAAACTCTTCTTAGAAATTTCCATGCTCGCTTGATAACACTACAAACCTCCTTCAAAGTCTACACATCGTTGGAGTGTCATAACCAGAGTTGACTTCTAGTTTGATCATGAGATCTCTTGAATCAGGTGGCTTGCGAGATCAATATGGTAGGTGGACATCTATGTGTCAATCATTTTCCATCTACTTATGTCCTATATTCCTTCTCCAATGCTCTGAAACCTATCTAAGCATGGATGTAGCTGCATAATCTTCAATTAGCTACAAAATGACTGCAATTTGATAGCTATAGGAATGTTTTGATTAAATTTCATAAATAAACAAAAAAATATAAATCGTGGATGATTGATGCCTTTTTGGATGTTTGACCATGTCTAAGCTGACCTTTTGGCTTGAAACTACAACAAAAATATTATAGAAAAGGATGGAAAGAAAGGAAAAAGGTTTGTCAAAAAGAGGACAATTTTGGACATCAACATCCCCCCACACCAAGGGTTTTGCATGTCCTCATGCATCAAAATTTCAAAATATTCCAAGTCCTTTATTCAGTGTACTATCTTTTAGGTCTGAGCCAAGACATCTAAACTAGTGTTCCTCTTTCTTTTCTTAATAACGAATACTACCCTTGACTTATTCATAAGGAATGATATGCTTGTGTAATAAATAGCATAAGGAGTTAGATCTTTCTATCCCAACGTAGCTCATAAAGTTGTATCTGAAGTATAAGTTGAAATGTGAAAAGGAAGAGATCAATTGGACCCCCTTAAAATTGGTGCTTCAATGATTTTCTACTTAAATATCTCAAATGCTTTCTCGAAGTCATAATTCCAAACAAAACCACAATATTTTGTAAGAAGTTTGAAAAATGGAGAGGTTATTTTTGTGAAATATTCTATGAACCTTCTATAAAAGCTAGTGAAACCAAGAAAACTTCTAACATCTCTTTAACAAGTAGGAATTGAAATTTTAGAAATTACTTCTACCTTAGATGTGTCCACGTTAATTTCATCACATGAAATATGGTGGCCTAAATCAATTCCCTCATTAAACATCATAAAACATTTCTCATGACTGAACGAAAGATTTGATTCTTTACACCTAATGAATTGTTTTCTAATTTTTCAAGAAATTCTTCAAAAGTATTTCCATAGAAAGTAAAATCATCCATTCAACTTCCACACAATCATGAATTAGATCAGAAAGGATACCCAAAACTACTATTTGAATTGTTGCAAGTGCATTACATAATTAAAAAGTAAGTACCAGTAAGCATATGTACCCCATGGAAATGTAAAGGTTGTTTTGTCTTGATCTTTTGGTTCCAGTTAGATTTGGTTATACCCACTGAAATCATCAAGAAATGAAAAGTATTTCTTCGTTGATAAGGCATCTAGTACTTAATCTATAAAACGTAGTGAAAAATGATCTTTCAAAGTAGATTGATTAAATTCCCTATAATCAGTGCACACTCTCCATTTTCCATTCTTATTTCAAACAGTCGCCAAAGGTGATACCCATTGACTATCTGATATTAGATAAATGAAATTCAAATTAAGTAGATTTTGTAATTCCTAATTAACAATTTTATCTTAGATTATGATTCATCTTTTTCTGAGGTTGTCTAACTAGTATGGCATTTTCATGAATATAAATATGACGCATACAAGTTTTGGGACGAATTCTGTTGATATCAATGTATTCCCATGCATAAACAAAGGAATGTTTCTATAAAATCTTTATCAATTTTCTCTTTCAAAATTCTTCCAAGATATTATTGATGTTTAATGTTTTACCTCGAAAACTTTCTACTAAATAATTTCCAAAATTTTCCATAGAATGCAAATCCATTTGATGAGATGATAAATATTCAATATTACATTGTTCTTGAAAAATTTGATCTTGTGCATAGTATGAAGAAGAATCATTATTATTCATAAATTTTATTAATTGATCTTCCTCACCTATTTGTGAAAGATTAATATTGGTTGAATATCATGAAAGTCCTCATTATTATCATCTATCTAGACTTCACATTCTTCTTCAGTTATCTTTTTTGTAGGCGGACACAATGTGAATTTCTTAGTAGAGTTCCCATCAGAAATATACATGTCACTAGATCTATAAATGATGAATGCATCAACTGTAGCTAACCAAGGTCTACCAAGGATAAATGGATGGCCTCTAAAATTATTATTGGGTGTTAAAATCATAAAATCAACAGGATACTCCCATGAATCCAAAGAGACAGACACACCTTCTAATATACCATTTGGTTTGATAACATATCTATATGCTAATTGTAATAATGTAGGGGTATATTGAAGATTGGGAAGCTTTAATTGATCCATGGTTTATTTGCTCATGATATTGATGGTTGCTCCTTAATCATTCAAGGTGTTTTGAATTTCAATACCATTAATGTGAATATTTACAATAGGGCTACCTGGATCTATATATTTTTGCATTATCAATTTCCCCATCATAATATCAACAAATTTCCCTACCAATTGGATTTTATTGACATTTTCTCTTTTTTCTTTTTTATTTCCCTACAACTCATTTTTTGTTGTTGTAAAAATTGGTATTTCCTTGATAGCTTGAAGCAAAGAAATTTTGATGCAAATTTTTTTAGTTCATCTAGCATATCATATTCTGGTAAAATTTGTTTCCTTTCTATTCCTTTATCAATTTTAAGCCTTTCAGAAAAAGCTAGATATTGTAAGGAAATAGAAGGTCATTTTACTAGAGGAAATGTAGGATCCGCTTTTATTTGGTTATCATCTAAATGTATAGGAACATCTTTCTTCAGAGGAGCCTTTTCTTAATCAAGAAATGTTTCCTTTTCAAGAACTTCACCCTCTTTAGCTTTTTGGATGACAACTGGTGGTGAATTCCTTTGCAAAACCATACCAGATCTAAGTTGAACATCCTTTATACCTAATGGGGTTATCATGAAAGCTTGAAACATTTGGCCTTCTAAATTGTATATAGGTTCTTTATTTTTATTATTTGGGTTCGAGAGCGGTTCAGCATGCAGTTGATTAGATTTTTGAGGAAATGGAGCGGATGGTAATGAAAGTGGTTTAGTTGATGGTTTGGCTTGGAATGGGGGAGGTTGGTTTGGTTTAAGAGAGTAGTATTGAGGAAGGTAAGGGGAATAACCTTGTCAGAGTTGAGAATATTGAGAAGTTTTGCCAAAATAATTATGCTAACTCTGTGCTCAAGATTGATTTTGGGGTTGAGAAGGCTAGGGTTTCCAAGGCATTGTTGCAGTCCAATTCTTCTGTGGTTATGTATATGGCTGATATTGAGTGTTAAACCTTATGTCAAACATGGATTTTGCGATTGCCATGGTCTTTTAGCAACAAAGCAAAGTGATTCAACTTGAGTTGTTCTAGCTTCATCTTGAAAGATAACTTTAAGCTCAAGTATTGAGGTCCATTCCCTTATATCATGGTTTTCATCACATATGACACAAATTTATACACTATTCAGAAGGAATTCTCTCAAAGCATTCTTTTTCCTACACCTAGGATAAAAGATAGATAATGCAACATTTTCAACTTTTTTCTTGTTTTGTATTTTGAGAGTATCTAGTTGTCCACTAAGATTCCCAATGATATCTTTTTTAAAGTTTTCAATAAAATTTCATAATTCGGCTCTACTTACTATTCTAGTTGTAGATTTACTAACGCTTGACATAGCTGGATCTCTTGGATTCCTACTAGATTAGCCTTACCTCTTGCAATATCTTTACAAAACTCACAGATTTCATCAAATGAAAGTTGGGAAAAATATCCTTTGTAAATTAAATTAAAGAGCTAAATCCATTCATATCTTATAGATTTTAATAAAATATCATTAAATGTTTCCTCATCTAATTCATGCATCCTAACCCTTTTAACATTTTAGGAAAATATATCTTCGAATTCTTCAAGGATTTCATCCTCCTTTTGCATCATCTTAAATACATCATCCTTAATTTTATGGGGCATACACTAATTTTTATACTTTTCTAGGAACACTCTTTTCATTTCTTCCTGTGTTCTAATACAAGTGTTCCTAGACCCATAAACCATTTAAGGGCTCCACATTTTAGAGTAGAAGGAAATAGTTTTAGTTTTTGAGTATCAAGTAAGTAGTCATAGGACCTACATAATACTTAAAACTCAAAAAAGAATGTTTCTGGATCCCGAGTTCTTAAGCCATGAAAATTTGGAAGAATATAAGGTGAAATATTTTTCATTGTGGCTGTGGTATCTTCATCAAAGATAGGAAATCCATAAGGATATGGTTCTCCCATTCCTACTTTACTACCTCCTCCTCTATTTCGTTTTCTTCCTCTTCCACCTCCAATCATAATTTCACCATTTACATTGTGCTCTTCTCCTTCCCCTTCCCTTGCCATTATAGATTCTTCAGAGCTAATATAAGGTTCAATAATAGGATTGTCTAGTTCTACCTTTGATTCCTCTACTAATGGTATTTAAGAATAAGCTTCCTCCTCTTCCTCACCAGGCACTTCTAACTTTTTCCAAAGAGTTATTCTCCTGTTTAGAGAATAATTTCAGCAAAATCACATAAAAAATCATTTGTCGACACGTTTCGAACCAACCAATGTGGTTCATCATCAGGACAAATTGAAGATCCAATCTGAGCGATGCAATAAATAGGGACATCAGGCCATTCCAACAGCTAAATTGACAGGGTAACGGTTAACCAAACCTCTAACAGCTAGGTTTGACCAGGCCCCCGGGGGAAGGACCTAAATTTATTTAATTATTATATTTATCCATTTATTTTAAAATTCATTATTTATTAAATATTTAGATGGTAAATATCATATATTATCAAGAACCTAATTTAATTACTATTTTATTAATATATTTATTTCTTTTAATATATATTTACCATAAAAATCATTAATAATAATATCAATATTTACCCTTATATTGGGATGAGGAATAAAATGGTAAATATTTCTATCCCATTAACTCATATATTATATAATATTATATATAATATAATTATAAATATGATACATAATATTAAATATCTCCGCTTATTAATGTAAATATTATTATTACAATACCATTACCCTTATATAATACCAATAATAAATATTATCTATTTAAATAATAGAAATCTAATGGTTAATATTTCTATTTACTTTTAGAACTTAATTCAATTATTATTTTATTAACATATTTCCTTATAACCTATGCAAACACCTTTTTTAATCATATTTACCTAATATATTATTAATATTTACCATTTTACTTATTAGAATAAGATGGTAAATATTCTTTTTTAAAAATCTAGAACTTTTTTATTTTATTAATCTATTTATGTACTTACCTTAAAAACTTTTTTATCATTCTTAATATTATTACTAATATCATTGTTGACCATTATATTATGATGAGAATAAT
>APFE031433716.1:225003-269045 GCA_000404065.3 Pinus taeda
ACAGGGGTAGATATTAATTTCATCAGAAATGATAGGCTTCCATACCTTCGAGATCCAATTGTGGAGTGCTATCAGCCGCGGCCAAAAACCATTGAACCGGCAAATTAGGGCACTTTCGGAAAACTTCAAAGCTTCATCGAGTGAGTCCTGGACCACTTGGATAGTGGGAGCTGGGGCTTCACTCACGATATGGGCAGGAGATTGCCCTTCAGAGGCGGATGAGCCACCAATTATTTTTGCGAAGCTCGGAGCCATATTTTACTTGCTGAAGAGAACCGAGACTTCTCAAGAGAGGAGAAGAGGAGCGCTGCTGGAGAGGAGTCAGGAATATATACCTGTCTCAAAATGCCGAGATCTGAGCCACAGAGACTTCTGAGATCCGCAGAAGAGGAGAACCGAGACTTCTGAGATCCGCAGAAGATAGATCCACCACCGAAGAAGATAGATCCACAGAAGATAGATCCGCAGAAGAAGATAGATCCGCAGAAGAGATCCACAGAAGAGATCCGCAGTATAGATCAGAAGAAGAGATCCACAGATCGCAGAAGAGATCTGCAGTATAGATCAGAAAAAGAGATCTGTAGATCGCAGAAGAGATCCGCAGTATAGATCAGAAGAAGAGATCCGCAGATCGTAGAAGAGATCCGCAGAATCGCAGAAGAGATCCGACTGAATTTGATTGATTTATCATCTCATCGGTCGCAGAAATTTAACAAGTTTTTTTTCTTTTAGGAACATATAATAAAGTATAGATCCGTAGAAGATATCCACAGATCGCAGAAGAGAAAATAAGGCTAACCCCAGCAAAAAAAACATCCAAGGTGCAAAGGCCCAAATACAATAACCCTGAAGGGGACGAAACATTTCAAGGGCCGAATCCATTCGAACAGTGAAAGGGCCAACGACCCCTAGCAAGGCATGGGCAGAAAACCCAAACAACCTCCAAGAACAAACTATGACACAATGAGCTCAACTAGAGGAACCAACGGTGCAATCGGTGGTAGAGGAAGAGCAACGAAGAAAAGTGGCAGAAGAAGCCAGGACAAAAAACGATCACCCAAAACGCAAAAAACGAGAGCACCAACACAGAGAGGCAGCACTGGCAACGAAGAAACCCTTGACTTAGACTTTTAAGCCAATAAAAAATCACCTATTATCAGAAGAGATCCGCAGTATAGATCAGAAGAAGAGATCCGCAGATCGCAGAAGAGATCCGCAGTATAGATCAGAAGAAGAGATCCGCAGAAGAGATCCGCAGATCGCAGAAGAGATCCGCAGATAATATTTATTATTGGTATTATATAAGGGTAATGGTATTGTAATAGTAATATTTACATTAATAAGAGGAGATATTTAATATTTTGTATCATATTTATAATTATATTATATATAATATTATATAATATATGAGTTAATGGGATAGAAATATTTACCATTTTATTCCTCATCCCAATATAAGGGTAAATATTGATATTATTATTAATGATTTTTATGGTAAATATATATTAAAAGAAATAAATATATTAATAAAATAGTAATTAAATTAGGTTCTTGATAATATATGATATTTACCATTATAAATATTTAAATAAATAATGAATTTTTATAATAAATGGATAAATATAATAATTAAATAAATTTAGGTCCTTCCCCTGGGGGCCTGGTCAAACCTAGCTATTAGAGGTCTGGTTAACCGTTACCCTGTCAATTTAGCTGTTGGAATGGCCTGCTGTCCCTATTTATTGCATCGCTCAATTTGGATCTTCAACTTGTCCTGATGATGAACCACACTGGTTGGTTCGAAATGCGTCAATAAATGATTTTTTATGTGATTTTGCCAAAATTATTCTCTAAACAAGATTATGAATCACATAAGTCTAAATTCCTTAATAAGTTATTCTCCTGTTGAAGAGAGAAATATAACTCCTTCAATTGGGGATGTAGGTGCTTCAACTACAAATTTAGTGGAAGAAGTTATTAAATCCCTAGGTTGGATTTCATATATATGCAACTCAGGAAGTATATGCCTAATTGTTAAAGTCTATTTCTACCTGCTATGGATGGAATGGGAGTGTAGTTGATGGCATGTAACTACGTGTTCTAGAGGGTGTGAGTGGTGATGTTGGTATTAAACTTTGTCCTGTACCTCTATTTACTAACCTACCCCTAGAACCCCTTTCGCTATGCACACATTCTAAATGATTTTTAACATGCTTTTAACTATGCATAAATAAGATTGAATACATCTAAGATGATATGGAAACCAAAAATAAACTCCTATATATGCTTACTTAGAAATGGTGACAAAATGTTGGGTAATTTAATTGATGGTTAAATTACTTCATTAATTTCCAACCAAGGTTCATGTACTTATGAAGCGCACATGCAAAATATATGCTAGGAGTTCTATTTTTTATTTTAAAAGATGAAATTGATTTAAATAGGAATGAGGTTAGATTAAATAAAAATATATCTATGCACACATTATGTCCATTAAAGTTACTCTTTCCCAAGCAAATCAAACTTCAAGGCGAAACCAAGTAAAGATTCTAATTATTAGACTAAACTAAAATTTAATATGTTGCAACATGAACTCAAAATTACTCTATCTAAACTGAACTACAACAAGAATCAAAACTCACCCTAATTGGTGATAAATTGAAAAGTCTATTCTATTTACAAAATGGAAATTTTACTTCTAATTGCAAGAACTCAAAATATTCTAGCTACTTTTGCAAACTGAAATTCTATTCTTTTTGACAGAAAGAAATAAATCGAAATCAACTGACTCTTTCAGTATTTTAGTTTCCTTAATTGTAGCACAATTTACTATTTTTAGCATTTTTTCGGGTCCTGAACTTCCAGAGCCGTTTTCATGCTCTAAAAGACGTTTTTTTGGGAAATATGGGAGCAACATGGGGCCACGGATTGATGTTGCTCTTCCCAAAGATGTAGTGCTTGGATAGATATTTTTAATGAGCTATTGTACATGTCAAATGAAGATCGGATGCCAAAGTTATGACCCTGGGAATATGATGTACCAACTTACCCAAAACGGCGCCCAAATTTAGCATTTCATCTTCTAGGGTTAGGTTTTTGGATGTTAAGGGTTTTCCATTGTTTCTCAACAATAAATAGGCCTTTGAGCCTCATTGTAACACAGTTCAGAGGCATGTAACCGCCACATCTCTTCTCAAAGATAAGCTACCATCGCCCTAGCTAGTTTATTTCCATTATTATTTGTAAGCATATTTCAGTATTTTACATTAATGAAATGAAGTATTATTTCTGCTGCATCTCTGTGTTTATGGTTATCTTTGTAATTTGTTGCATTCTTGTTTAAATCCAGATCAGTGGTATCAGAGTGGTCTACTTTTTCTCTATTTTTCTTTGCATGTCCCCGACAAGGTTGGGATATAAGGAGTTAGGGCTTGAACTAGTTAAACCTTTACAAGACTAGCCTCGCAAATCCCGACGAGCTCCCATGGAGGATGAAGAGAAAGATGAGGGGCAGGAGATCCTACCAAAATCTTGCTCGAAGAAGCCCTCAAGTGACAAAGGAACACGATCATGGACAATCTTGCCCAGATCCTTCAGTGGCTACCCAGGGATGACGCGTCGACTTCCAAAAGCTACTTTGGAAATGCCACGCCATTTAAGGTACAAGTTAATTTTGAAATCCCCATAATTGAGGGTCAGATAGACATAGATGTCATCGATAAATGGTTAAATGTACTAGAGGTTTATTTTTCTCTTCATGATTTTTCGAGTCGAGAAAAGATTATTTTCGCTCTTCTCAAAGTAGCCCCCCATGTCAAGGACTGGTGGGAAACTTACTATGAGTAGAAGGATGAAAGTATGGGCTCTCTCAACCGCACCCACTTGGAATTCATTTTAGGATTCCATTAAGGAGCAGTATTACCCTGTCAAAATCTATGAGGACAAATACATAAAGTGGACCATACTGTGATAGGGAAGGGACCAAGATGTGCTAGAGTTCATAAACATTTTTCATACCCTTCGCACACAGTTGGGTATCAAGGATTCTAAGCTAAATTTGGTACTCAAAAACCGCGGCTACCTACACAAGTACATCCAAGAAGAGATGGAGTTCCTTAACATCTCCTCACTCAACACGGTGTACCAATACACTGTCAAAATCGAGGAGAAGTTCAAACAGAAGAAGCGAGAGTTTGGATCTGCGAATCCAAAGACCAAAGGGCAAAGCCAAGGCAGGGTGACCCAAGACAACCCATTGAAGCCACAAGGAAAGAAAAACACCACGAAGTTGAATAAGGACAGAGGAAAGTGGTGTGAGTTCCAGAAGAGTCCCACTCATAACACAAGTGAGTGTCAGACCAAGCAGTTGCTGGTGGCCTAATTGAAGGCTTCAGAATCAGATGAATATTCCGACCCTGAGTCAGAACCCAACAAGGGGAATGGAAAAGGTAAGCATATCATTGATGCGGAGCCCAATGTCACTTTTGCCACTACCAAGATCCATAAGAATGAACCCAAAGACCCAGAGGAGGGGGAGCATCTTTTCCACTCACAAATGTGGGTGAAGTGTTCATCACTGCAATTCATTATTGATAGGGAGCCAAAAGAACCTCATTTCAGTAGAGGTCGTGAAGTGGTTGGGCCTACTGACTACACCACATGCAAAACCATACAATATCGGGTGGCTTCACCAAGGACAAGATCTTCTAGATCGCCAGCAGTGTCGCCTTCCTTACAGCATCAAACCCTTCACAGATGAGGTACTATATGATGTTGCACCTCTATATTTTTGTGATGTACTATTTGGCCAGCCATACTTGTGGAGGCGACATGCTATGTATGAGTCAAGGACTTGCACTATTATTATTACTTTTGGTAATTCATTATACAGGATACTGGAGGTAGTCCCACCTACTGCCACCTCTTTGATCTCTGCTAAGAAATGCAACAAGATCATCTCCCAAACTAGGAAATTCATTTTCTGTTTTGTTCACTCCCAAAGTAATGGGAAGATCATAGCCACATCCATGACCCCCGTGAAGGGTTTCTCCACACAACAGCGACAACAAAGGGATATGGTCATGATAGAACACATGAACAACTTCTCGTCACCCATAGGGGTACCACACAAGTTTCAGGTGGGTGACAAATTATGGTTGCATCTACAGAAAGAACGCTTGACAAGAGCCCATCAGAAGCTTAGACCACTCCGAGCTTTGGAGCATAGTATTCCTCCATTCCTTCGATTTCACCGAGTGTTCAATGTGGAATGCCCTTGACCATGCTTCCCACCATTACTGGACACATCAGAGATTGCAGAATAGCTCACTAGGGACCAATCTTAGTAGTTGGAGGAAGTCAACGCAATGGGGACCATTGCTTCCTAAGGGGGGTGAAATGATCCAGGTGGATGTTGGTAACCACCCACCTATCCCTCTTGGACCCCCACAACTGTCTCTTTTAGTATTTTAGTTTCCTTAATTTTAGCACAATTTACTATTTTTAGTAGTTTTTTAGGTCGTGAACTTTCGGAGCCATTTTGAGGCCCTAAACAACGTTTTTTGGGAAATATGGGAGAAAGATGGGTCCACAAACCAATGTTTCTCTTCCCATATATGTAGTTCTCAGATAGATCTTTCTAACAAGCTATTGTATGCATCAAACAAAGATCAGGTGTCAAAGTTACGACCTTGACAAAATGATGTACCAACTTACCCAAAATGAGGCCCACAATTTGGCATTTCATCTTCTAGGGTTAGGTTTTGGGATGTTAAGGGTTTTCCATTGTTTCTCAACAATAAATAGGCCTTCGAGCCTCATTGTAACACAGTTCAGAGGCATGTAGCTGCCACATCTCTTCTCAAAGATAAGCTACCATCACCCCAACTAGTTTATTTCCATTGCTATTTGTAAGCATATTTCAGTATGTTACATTAATGAAATGAAGTATTATTTCCACTACATCTCTGTGTTTATGGTTATCTCTGTAATTTGTTTTGTTCCTATTTAAATCTAAATCATGAAATCACTGACATAAATAAATTGAATTACTGAATGCAAATACTAAATGAAATGAACTGTAAAAAGAAAATGTTTTTGTCTTTTTATGAGCGCTCGACTTGCTCAAAATATTGAGAATTAAACGAGAAATCAATAGAAAAAATATAGCTTAAAAGAATCAACAAATTGCAGTGAAGAAAAATATATTCAATAAATGAATTGAAATTAACATAATTGAAATCTAATCTAGTCTTACAAATCTCCAGGGGGGCCCTCCTGTTGAGTGCAAGTATGCAACTAAATATTAAATCACTTAGCCATGCATTGGTCACTGACAAACAAAGTATTTATACTAAATGTGAAAGTCTTCAACAATAAACAATTTTAGAAATTAATAGAGATAATAATTCTGTTTTGTTTCGACTCAAGGCATTTTATACTCTCTTATTAAATAATTATCGTAAGAGTCATAAGCTGAGATGTAAGATTCTAATTGATAACTAAGAAATGAAATTAGAACTCAAGTCCTTCTCATGATTTTCTACTGAAAAAGTAAATCATGAGAGATTTAATTTGATAAATAATCTTTGAACTCTACTTGGACAATTCCATGCTCACTTGATAACGCCATGAACCACCTTCAAATTTTGTGCATTGTTGGAGTGTCATAACAAGAGTTGACTTCTAGTTTGATTGTGAGATCTCTTGAACCATGTGTATTTATAGATCACTATGATTGGTAGACATCCATGTGTCAATCATTTTACATCTACATGTGTCCTTTATTCCTTCTCCAACACTCCGGAACCTATCTAATCATGGATGTAGATGTAAAATCTTCAATTAGCTACAAAATGAGTGCAATCGGTAGCTATAGGAATGTTTTGATTAAATTTCATAAAGAAATAATAGATTATAAATCATGGATTATTGATACCTTTTTGGACGTTTGAGGATGTCTAAGATGACATTTTAGCTTGAAACTAGAACAAACCTATTATCGAAAGAGATAGAAAGAAAGGAAAAAGGGTTGTCAGAAGAGGACAATTTTGGACTTCAACGCTTGCCTAACAAATTGTATAAATTAGAAGAGGCTTGAGGGGAATCCTTATAGTGGAAATGTTTGAAAGAAAATTTTATTAAGGATTTTGAGTTTAGAATAAAGGAATAATAATTGCCTCATACAACTCAATAAATAAATGACTTTGTAAAGTCAAAAAAACCAGTAATGTTAATAAGTAATTAACAGTTGATACCTCGTCATCTTATAATTATGTGTCAGGTACATCAGAACATAAAATGGATAGTCATTTAGAAATGGAAGAAGCTCCCATTCGTGGCCAATGGTTTTTTTGGAAAAAGGATCATCTAGAAAAAAAAGAAAGTAAAACCAATGTATAAACTTGAAAAGTAGGATATTAAGAAACTTGAGAAACCAGATTTTCCACTTCCATATCATGATATAAAATTTGGGGACCAACAACTTGATGATTCTAAGGAACCTAACTAGATGGATGTGAAAATAAATATAACAGAAATCTAAATATTCAATGATGATCCATCAAATATCACTTGACTCAATGTCTATTGGTTGGACAAAAAAAAAACAAAATTTGTCATTTTACTCAAATATTATCAATATTTGTTCGCCCGTGATTATAAATATTTAAATGGACTTGTAAAAGAAATGGGGGTGATGAAGATCAATCTCATTCCTCAAGCTATGCTTATAACAAAGAGACCCTACAAGCTTTCTAACAAATATAAATCCATTTGCTAGAAGGAAGTAGCAGGGATGATTTTCGTTGACATCATCTACCCAATTGAAACATCAAAATGGGAAATTCCTATGGTTTTGCAACCCAAAAAGCATGAACCAACTAGGTTGCCCATATGTGTTGACTACCATGGGTTGAATAAAATAATAGTAACCAACCCATTTCCCACTCCATTTGGTGAAGAAATTATAAATGAAGTTGCAAGTCATGAATCATACTCTTTTATAGATGGTTGGTTAGGATACAATGTACCAATTGCAAAACAATATAGAGAGGAAACAATGTTTTTCATTGAATTTGGTTCTTTTTCCTATAGGTTAATACCTTTTGGATTAAAAAATGCATAAGAATGTTTTTCAAGGATATTCATAAAAGCCTTTCAGGAGTACATTTATAAAACAATGGCAATCTACTTTGATGAATGGATAATAAATATTATACTTAAGGATCACATACAATAGCTCAAACTGATGCTAGAAAGATGTAGGCAAATTCGTCTATCTTTGAATATAAAAAGATGTATCTATGCAATGCCTATAGGAATACTGTTGAGACATGTAGTATCAAAGAAAGGAGTAAAATTTGACATGGAAAATATTAAAGCAATTTTAGATTTGAAACCTCCATTGAATCATAAGTAATCACAATATACTTGGGGCATATTAGATACTACAAAAGGTTCATAAGGCGTTACTCTGATATAAAATTTTCCATAGATGAAATTTTGAAGAAGGATGTTACATTTAACTGGTCGAAGGAGTGTGATGAGTCATTCCAGATATTAAAAAAGAAATTTGTCAAGGAACACATACTTAAGTTCCTCAATTGGTCAAAGTAGTTTCACGTAAGCATAGCCATATCATATGTGGCAATCGTCGCAATCTTGGCTCAACCAGATGATGAATTGATAGATCATCCCAATTCATTACACCACTCAGAAACTTAATAAAGCTTAAAGAAACTATTCAATGACTAAGGGAGAAGATCTAGCCATGATCTTCGCATTGCATAAATTTTGACATCACCTCCTCGAAAATCCATTCATCTTCTATACTGACCATCAAGCATTGAAGTATATTATGAATAAACTCATACATCAAGGACATATCTGTCAATTTTTATTATTATTCCAGGAATTCAAATTTGAAGTCATTGTTCAAATTGGTAAGAAGAATGTCATACTTGACCACTTATCCCAATTGGAATCTGGATAAGAACTGATAGGCATCAAAGATGGCCTCCTAGATGCACATTTATTTAGAGTTGAAGCAATTTGTACATAGATTTCCAATATTTCAAAATTATTACATATAGGAAAGGCACTAGAGTGATTTTCTGAAAGAAAAAGAAAAATATTCTCACTATTAAAGAAACACTATTTACACTAATAAATGGTCAACTATATAAACCTGGCATTGAAGAGGTAATTTGGCGATGTGTTTGGAGAATGAAAGGGAAGATATTATCAATGAAGCAAATAAAGGAGCAGCAAGAGGACATTATCAAGGTGACATGAAAAAAATAATATTTTTTAAGAGTTGGACTATGGTGGCTAACATTATTTTGAGAAAATTGATTACAATTACAAAAGTGAAATATATGCCAAATGTCTAGGTGACCTTTACTTAAACACCGCATTCCATTAAATTCGATTGTCCTATCATTACCTTTTAATATTTGGCAATTTATATTTGTTATTACATTTCCCAAAAGACCTAAATGGTCAAGAGTGAAGTATATTATAACAACAATTAAATATTTAATGAAGTGGGTGAAAGTAGAACTAGTCAAATCTTGTACAAAGGAAGTAGAAGCAGATTTTATTTATGAAAACATAGTAACTCTATTTGATTGTCCTTTGTTCATCACCAATAATAGATGAATGCATTTTGTAAATGATACAATCCAAACGTTGATGTAGAACTTCATGATTGAACATAGGAAGACCATTTCTTACCACCCATAAGAAAATGACATGATGGAGTCATTCAATAAGATATTACATAAAGAGCAACCAATAATCCACAAGGATGTGACAATGATGATAACCAATACATAAAGGTGGTTTGTCTAGTATCCCACAGAGTAGTCAAAAGGGATGAGACAATGGTGATAACCAATACAACACATTCCCAACAATGTAAGTACTAAAACAACTAAATTAGTTGAACTATCTTAGCAAGGTGAAACAAACATGCATTACAAACGTTGAAAGAATAGTCTTACAAACATCTACAAAACATGCATGAAAATGTGTTGGGCTTAACAGACTTCTGAATTAAGAGAAATTCCTAGGACACATTTGTTCACCACTCATCACTATTCCTAGTAGTGGGACATTGGAGCCACTCCTTGCTCCTCAAAGAACTGACTGTCTACTTTCAAGTCTGTGCGGGAGGAGCCAAGGTGAAAATTCCTTGCTCATACAATGGGAGGGGTATATATAGCCAAGGTGGATGCTTGACTCTTGTGACCCTTTGACTACCCTCATGACCATTGAAATTCCTATGACTCTTCAACTTATTGTGTGCATCCGTTGGACTTTCACTTTTCCTTACATTCATTCACAATAGTTATGGCCCATAGTGCTGATGTGGCCTTGACAAATCATGACACAACCTGATATGACACTGCTAACATGTATTGCCTGGTTGTGGTGTCCATGTCAAGCTGTCTTGATGTTAAGTGATGGATGTACTCTCGTGTGTGCTTTGTCTTCTCCTCCACATGGCTTGATGCTGCGGGGTATTCGATGGTCCTGGTCTTGCAAGATGGTTCCGTGCATATGTTCCTTTCTCCCGCTTCTTCTTTCATCCATCCAACTCCAGGAAAGTCGTATAGCATGCGTACTCCTTCTTCAAACCGTTCGTTGTCTCACCATGATCTATTTGTGTACCTATTCTTACAATTCACTCATGACGGGACGTCATCAAATAAAAAACCTCCTAGTCTCAAATGTTGCATTGTTTTCCATGTTTTGTGCCCAAGACACATGAAAGGTTGGGAGAGGATCTGGTAACTATGAACTATGTATTTCTAGGTGATAGAGAGGAGGACTGATCCCTAAGACTATGCAGAGCACAACTCGGGCCTGAACAAGGAAATCTAAGGCACAATCTTCATTGTCTAGGAAAATTGTGTAGAGGCCATTGGGAGGCAGAATTGTGTAGTTAAGTACATGAGTGGTAGCTACAAGGTAGGACTCTGAGGGAAACCTCTTCACAGTTTCCATAGGGAAGAAAAACACGGACATCGGAGGGACCAGAGGACAAATCTACATAGTTTTTGAGAGTAGTGAGTCCCAACTAAGGGAATTGAATGGGAGGACATCTCTGCATAATTTCTGGGAGTAGTGCAAGCTCAAGTCTTTATGCAATGCAAGGTTCTAGCAAGCAGGAAGGAGGCTTGATGAATATTTTTGTGAAGTGCACAGTTCACATAGGTAGTGAGGTAGTTTTTGAGTAGTTATGGGAAGGAAGAGAGGTTACTCACCTCTACGATTGTGCAATGTAACTAACCCAAAGGAAAACTTCAAGAATTGCATAGTTCCAGGAGGGAGAGCAGCACCAATGAGGGGTGAGACTATGAAGTGCATTTTAGTTAGGGTCCAGTGAAGTGGTGTTGTTCAGTCAGACAGATTCTCAGAAAAATAGCTAAGTGTGAGAGGCAAGTGAACTTGTGAGAACTTCGACATTATGATCACACAATTAACATACTTCAACAACATGACAACATTGACAAATGGGACAATAGAGAAAATATTGACCCTCTGTGATACTGTCTAGAGCTGAAAGCAACAAGTGTGACACCTAGGATAGAACTTTGGATGACCGTGATGACATTTGTGTGACAACGCTTATAACTTTGTGTATGAGTGTGATAGGTATTCACATGGCTAGGAGAACTTGTATACACAAGGACCAACCTTCATGGTCACCATAATAGTACAAAAACATGACATAACAACCAAACATGTCAAAAGACGACAATTGATCCAACAAGCGAAAGGGAGAAAAACAAGTAGAGGAAACACATGGAATGACTTTCAATGCTTGCAACCATGTATGTCATTGAAGACATAATGATACGCCAATGATAACCAATCCTTCAAGCTACACTAAGAGGTATATTTCAAAATATGTGCTTTATTTTGCATACCTACCCTCCTAAGGGTTATGCATCATATGGAGTTTTCATACAGTCCTGACCTTCTATCATACCTTGGGTTCCTTGGTTTACTTATCTTCCTCCTCAAATCCTTTAGAGTCCTCTAGCATGTCATCCTTCTTCTGATCATTGAGAGAAACATCTATGTAGTTTGAGTGGGTAGTGGCTATTGTGGGATGAGGTCTTGGCAGGACACATCTACGCAGTTTCATGATGCAAGGAAAACTGAGCGACTAGGGGACAAACGGCAGGTCCTGGGGGGTCACATTTGCATAGTTTTAGGATGCAAGGAAGATAGAAAAAATGAGGGACAAAACTTCACAATTTTAGGAAGCAAGACACTGCTGCAGGATGAGGCCTTGGGAGGACACATCTATGTAGTTTCAAGACGTAAGACATGATGGCATTTGAGGGAGAAAATTGCATAGTTTCTTGAGACAATGGGTTTGGCTCAGGGAAGGACACTTGAGGAAACCACTACACAATTTCAAATGCTAAGGGAGTGATCTGAAATTGATAAAAGGTATTACAGACTATGTGTGAAGTTGCCTATGTTACTTAGTGCAATGGATCGATAAGATTGTGAATAACACAAACACTTAAAAAATTATAAAAACACAATCCGACACATCAACACAAGAAAAATTGATAAAGGATTTCACCCGAATTCCTGGCTACGTCACTTGGTCCTAGCTTCTAGTGTTGACCTCTTTATTATGTCTTCAAATGGTTGTTATAGATTGCCGAGCAGTCCGTCGAGCGATTCAAGGGTGTTATAACTTGTTATAAAGACGGGAGGGAAAGTCATGAAAGTCAAAATAACCAGACGTTTATAGGGGTCTACTAGCCCGTTCAAAAGATAAGGCACGTAGTGGTGGTATGCACTTCATAGTTCAGTAAGGGGGTAAGTAAAGAGAAGGGATATGGCATATTCTAAGTGCTAGTTCTAGGTGTATGGATGGAAGGACTAATAAGCTCTCTTAAGGCTAGTTTCCGAAGAGCTCTTACTCTCCGAAGCTCCAGACTACTCTTATATAGAGACCAAAACTCTAGGGCTTAAGGCCTTCCATCCATCCATAGGGGGGTACTAGTCTCTCCCCTCCTCTCAAATAAGTAACCAAAAGGCAGTCGAGTGTGCTAACGCACCCTCACCATATGAATAGTGAGTGACCCCTCACCATATGATAGTGAGTGGCTCCGCCCCTATGAAGAAGTAAGGGCCTTTTCACCCAACCCATTTGAAGCTTACTTTAAGCACATTATGAAATTTTCCGGTATATCCCAGCAGGGTATGTGGCAATTCTCTGAATTAGACGATATTTCGTGGATAAATCATCATAAATTGGTGAAGGTCGTTGTACTGCGCTCTCCAAGTGTGCTTGTTCCCTTTTCTTTAATTTCCTCACGAGCCAACGGCGGCGAGCGATGGAAATCACCACTATGCTCCGCTTGAAACTTTGAGTCAAAATGAGCATACACATGACCGTACTGGTCACTCTAGCGTGCAAACCCCCTGGAATGGTTCACAATACACTCCTCTATCAACTTTTCTATGTTATGGTGTTTATATAACACGTTTTAGTTACAAATTGCAATAAATGTGGAACAAATATGTTTATAATAGAAACAGGCTATAAACAAAAGGATCAACGGGCGCGGGTGGAAGCCGACTGTCCGGCCTTTCCTCAACACTAATCTCGAGAACAAACCATCTGACAGTTGTCGCGTCCCACTCTTCAACTAATCTGGAAAACCTACATCATTGATCTGTCCTCTACCATCCAATGACTGTCGCGCGGTTTCATGCTCCAACTAGCACGTTTGCTATTTCTCTGAAGGAACACAATAAAGTGGTTTTTGGGAGGCTATGTGTTGAGTGCTGAGTGGAATCGCGTGCTCCCAGTCTAAAACTACTTCCTGCTTGAGGGCACGCGACAAATCATTTATCGCCTATTGGGACGAGAAAAAGATATGATTTCTCTTCACTTAATGCTTCATTTATAGATCGTCCTTATAATATTATCTCTGTTTATAAAATAAAATGAGGAAAATATCAGTCAAATTTGGGAGAAACTAGTTAGTGATAGAATAGGTGAATTTAATATGAAAATTTGATTCTTTGCTATCGTGTATGCAGAGATGCAATTGGGCAAGAGTTTTTTAGTTGGTAGGATATCATGAGGCCATAAAGGGAAAATCCACAACGTCTGGGGTAGACAAGGAAGCGGATGATTAGCTCGAGTAATCATGTTTTATCATATGATCAGATTTTATATTACAAAATCCTTAGGATCTCTTGATCTTGAGGATTCGCTGTTATCCAAGTTTCCATTTCATGTTATATAAGGTTGAAACGCAACTAGATGATAGTGAAGACTTTTGATATGTAATTATTCTCTTTAGAATAAAAACATTGTTAATTCAGTGATCCTGTTAGCTGTTACTTTGGAGTTATTGAAAGAAGGTTGCACTTGATACATCTCTGTATTTTGAGTTTTTATTAAGCAAAGGCTTCTGGTGACTCTAAGCCCAGTCACAAGAAGTTCCACTGCTCTTTTGTGTTATAGTTTACATTTAGTCCATGTATTTGATTTAATGTTTAGTTTGTTTGCTTATCTTGAAGATTGATGATATTGACCTACACTGCTGTTCACTTAGCTTTATACTGAAATTGTGAGATAAACTTAAGTAAGCACTTCGATTAGAACGAGTGAATGAATGGTTGATTGTTGTTCGATCGAATGAATGTTATCATAGATCTTCAGAAACAAGACTGAGTAACTTCTATGGATTGCAATATAGAATTTTTATCGTTTAGGAATCTTTTATAGCTATTGTTGTTCACTTACATATTGTTGTCCAATTGTTGGTTGTTATTGCTATTTAGTAATAAAAAGTGATTTGAGTTGTGTGGTGTTGTTTGATAATCATAGTTGATTTACTTGATTAAGTGTGATTAATCTCAAGCCTATTTGAGTAATTCTCTATGTAATTCTCATTTGCATTCAATTTCCAATTGGTTTTGGAACAAGTTGTATGGAATTACATAGGGTGTTGCAAGCATTCCTTTCATAGATAGTTTCATTATAGAGTTGTGTGAATTGGATTGAAGAATTGGACTTTAATGATTGCAATGATTCATCATTAGATAACCTCTAACTTCACTGCACATACTATATTGGCACTCTTGAAATACAAAAAAATTACCTCTGGATGACAACTAATGTAGGGATTAAGATTGCATGTAAAAAGACATCTTAGTGAGCCAACATTTTGGCGTCGTTGTCGGGGAGAGTGTTCAAAGTGATAAATTCTATTGCTTTGTTGTAAGAAAACTGCGTTTTAAAAATGGAAGGTAAGAACCTACGTACCAAGCAAGTAAAGTGCTTGCTTACCTACTTGCTTTACAAAAAAAGATTAGAGGTTAAATAGGAATTTTTTTTATGAATGACTAGAAATAAAAAGATAGAGAAAGAACAGAATCCTCTACCAAAATCCACAAAACCCAAAGGATTGGTGAACCTTGGGAGAATGACTTTTATAGACGAAATCATAAGAAGAGCAGAGTCTCAAGCATCAGTAGGATTCCATGCTATACCTAGAAAAATTTCTTTTGCCATCCCTCAAGCAGCAGGTCCACCATTTGCAGCTCATGCTGGCATTCAAAGCGAAGTAGGAGGATTGGAACAGAGTTTTCAAGCTACCATAAGCCTACCCTCTGATCCTCTATAGGAGGGAAAATCCTGTAATTTACGAGAAGGAAAAGGAGAAACTAGTGGGGCTACTAAAGTAGAACCACTACTATTTGAACAAGGATCTCCTGAGATTCCAGACCTAGGTAGTGTTGTAAAACCAGCTCGGGTTGCTAACTCTCTGTTTATTTCGGAAGCACCTATTGAAATTCCTGAGGACTATTGGCATATCTTTGATCAAATGGAAAACTAGCCACCCCAAGGTGAAACCTCGACATTAGAATACCCCATAGTTGACCAGGTGGCCAATGCCCCTGTGAAGGCTATTCCTCTGCAGAACATCCCAACCTTTCATGGGATGATCACAGAGGATCCTAATGCTTTCTTGTTTGAGTTTGATGTCCTCTGTAGAGGGTACGACTATATCATCATCCCCAAAAAACTGAAATTATTCCCTTCCACTTTGAAAGGAGTAGCCTTAAGATGGTTTGTGCGTCTAGGTGGGTGAACCATCAATTCTTGGGACGAGATGAAAACCTCCTTCCTTACAATATATAAGGACTTTTGTAAAAATAGGGAACTGAAAGATGAAATTTTCAAGATGACTACAAGAGATAATGAAACACTAGAAGAATATGTAGAATGATTTAATTACAATTTGTAAAGATCTCTACACACTACCCTACCAAAAGAAGTCCTAAGAGCTATATTGATTAAAGGAATAAAATAATAATGGATAGAAACTCTAAACTTAATGTGAAAAGGGAATATTTTTGAAGAAGAGTATGATGAAATCATTATTTTGTGTATCAGGTGTTCATGAGGAAGCACATGTATAGGAGCAGCTAGCCGAGATCCAATGAGTAGAGGAAGCAAACCACATAGTGGAATTATAACACAGATGGAGATTTGCAACCTCCTAGAATATTTTAAGATGGATATCCTGGGCACTCTTACAACAAAACTAGATGTTCTACAAGCCAAATGAAAACAAGCTTTAGCAGAAGAAAATTTGGCCATCTTCTAGCCACGTCGCCGAAAGAATCATAGCCAACGGGAATGCTCATTTGACATGGTTTAGACATGCACCATTTCTACTAAGGATCATAATACTGAACAATGTCCATCATTACCTGAGATGAAAACAGTATTCAAAGAAGTAGATGAGGAAACAAAACAGGTATATTTGATGAACCAGCATCAACAATGGTAAGCCAAACCTACAAGTATGTCACAAGATGCATCCTAATTTTTTCCTTCATCATATTTTAATCAACAATAGAACCTTGTGGGAGCCTCACAAGGCCAATCATCCTACCCAAACTGGAAAAGTCCACCATTCCCTATGACATCATGGCCAAAACAATCCTTTCTAGGAAATGGCAGGCTGAATTCTCCTTTTACTCTTGTCTCGCAAGGTAATCCCTACCAATCATAGTGGCTTGCCTCCACCTCACAAAACCCAATTTGGTCTACAAATTGGTAGCGACCTCTAGGGATATCCAATATACCTATAAGAATAGGCCCCTAGTCTCAGACCACATTATCATCTCCTTATACATTACAATAGAATTCTCAACCTCTTTTGTGGCGATAGTTACTAGCTCAGCCAAAACTGAATCCTAATAATAGGCTAGTCTAGTTGGTACAGGTTATTGAAAACCCAGAATATCAGATTGATCAGAAAGAATGTAATGATCTTAGATTGAGGTCAAGTCGAGTCATAATCCTTGAGGAAAATAGGTACCTACCTTCAATTGAAATTGTAGCTCCACCTATACATATTCCATCATCTGTACATGTTCCACCACTTGTAAATAATATTGAATCAAAGCAAGGGGAAGAAATAGATCAACATGATGACCCTAAAAAACTTATGGTCACTTCTCCTTCATTCCCCAAAAGGCTAGTGATACCTAGACTGACTACTTATCCTGATTTTGAGCTTGTAGGGGAGCTAAAAAATTTGTGTATTAAGATTCCCCTTCTCCAGGCTATTCAAGACATTCCCATGTATGCCAAGATCATCAGAGAATTATGTGTAAAAAGGCTTGTGAGGAAGGTAAAAACCTCACCCAATATTCATGTTGTAGGAACCTTATCTGATTTACTCTTGGGAGAGAAAACTCCTATAAAATACGAAGACACTAGAAATCCCATTGTAACAGTTCAGATATATGGCTACTCTTTTCCAAACACCCTAGTTGATCTAGGAGCTGCCATTAACATACTAATGACATAAACTTGTCAAGCACTTGGTATTACAGCCTTAAAGCAATTACCACTCTATTAGAGCTTGTTGATCAATTGGTGGTAAGACAAGAAGGGACTTTACAAGATCTTATAGTTTTTGTTGACTGATGGGAATATCCAGTAGACTTCGTGGTTATAAACCCAAGGAGTAGGTTGGATGGGAATCCTTTGATTTTAGGATGACCTTGGCTGGAAATATCTGACGCATATATTGGCTGTCGAGAAGCCAGCATGACTATCGCAAAGGGAGATGCTGTAAAAAATCTGGTGTTATACCCTCCTGTCAGGCTGAGTTTGCCCATTGTAAAAATATGTAAGCAGCTACCAACGTACCTGGAAGAGAGCATTTGTTCACCACTCGCAATAGCAAAAGCACTAGAATTTAAAATCAAACTGAATATGATGTTATCAACAATTTTATAAATCAGCCAACCAATGTGGACTGTTAGATGATGAAAGCAATTCTTGATAATGAAGTCATGGAAGATCCCCTGGAGGACACAAACGACTAGCATATTTAGACCACTGCTGTTCAGAATAGTAAACCAATTGAGATCGAACCAGGAAAAGTTCTAAATGTCAATGCTAATCTAGAAAGTGAACAACAGAAAAAGCTTATCCAAGTATTGCAGAAAAAAAGGGGCTTTTGCCTAGGATTATCCTGATATGAAAGGGGTAGATCGACAGTTATGTACACACCACATTTATACAGAGAAGGATGCATGACCCATCTGGCAACCTCAATGGAGGTTGAAGCCTCACCTCAAAGATATCGTGAAAGAGGAATTACAAAAGCTACTAGATGTAAATTTTATTTACCCTATCTCAGATAGTAAATGGGTCTCCCCTTTGGTGTTCGTCCACAAGAAAAATGGGAAATGGTGTATTTGTGTACACTATCGAAGGCTAAATAAGGTAACACAAAAAGACCATTTTCCCCTCCCATTCATTGATCAGGTCCTCGATACATTGGCAGGGAAGCAGTTCTTCTCCTTTCTAGACAGCTTCAGTGGGTACAAACAGATTTCAGATTTCCCCTGAAGACCAGGATAAAATGACCTTCGCCTGTCCTTGGGGCACATTTCATACAGAGTATTACCATTTGGCTTGTGTAACACCCCACCCACATTTCAGAGAGCTATAGTAAGCATCTTTGTTGATCTAATGAATGAAGGACTAGAGGTATATATGGATGATTTTACTCCATATGGGGATGATTTTGATCAAGCTCTATGAATGGTAGAAAAGTCTTAGAACGATGCATCACTACCAGGTTATGTTTAAGAAATGTTAAGTGTCACATGTTAATGACCGAGGGCATGATCTTGGGGCATTACATCTCTGCAGCAGGAATACAGGTATATCCAACAAAAATACAGGTAATTCTTTTACTGCCTACCCCTTGCACCCAAACAGAGGTACGTAGTTTCCTAGGATATGTAGGTTATTATCACAGATTTGTCAAGAATTTTTCACAGATTGCAGCACACTTATACACTTTAACTAGAAACACTAATTTTAGTTGGTCTGACAAGTGTGACATAGCTTTTGCAGGATTAAAGAAACTAGTCTCAACAACACCATTATTACGTGGACCAAATTGGGAGTTGCCTTTTCATATTTCCACGAACGCATCAGATGTAGCCATAGGCACTTTCCTCGGCCAGGAAGAGGAAAAGAAACCTTATGCTATATATTACATTAGCAAAAATCTCACCCCTGTAGAACTCAATTACACAGTGACAAAAAGAATTCTTAGGAGTTATTTATGCAATAAATAAATATAGACACTATATAACTAGCTACCAAGTCTTTATGTACTCTGATCACTCTGCCATTAGATATCTAGCTAATAAACCTATCAAAAATGGTCGAGTAGCACGATGTTTATTGCTTTTGCAGGAGTTCGACATTACCATTAAGGATTGTCCAGGAGAGGAGAATCCCATTGCTAATTTTCTATCTTGGATTATGAAGGTTAATGATCCACTGGCGGTAGATGACTAATTCCAGGATGAGCACGTGTTTGCTGTGGCAATTAAGATGCCATGGTACATAGGTGTGTAAAATTATCTGGTAATAGGGAAGCTACCTAAACATTTAACAACAAGGGAAAGAAAATTGATTGTTCAACATAGTGCCCAGTTCTCTTGGATAGGTGGATATCTTTTTCAGATAGGGGTTGGCATATGTATATGCAGATGTATCCACAAGATGAGATCCATGAAATACTGAAGGCTTGACATGACAAACCCTGTGGGGGAAATTTCACAGACTGAAGGACATGACATAAGGTATTACAAATGGGCTATTACTGGCCCACTATTTTTAAGGATGCTAAAAAATTTTCCCAAGCCTGTGACAGTTGCCAAACGATGGGCCATCCTGATCAATCTGATGAAATTCCTTTGGGCCTCAATTTGTCATAGAACCCTTCGAGAATTGGGCATTAGAGTTCATAGGTATGTTTCGTCTGCCTTCCAATCAGAAGGCCTATGTACTGGTAGCCACATATTATGTGACAAAATGGGTGGAAACAATAGATTTACCAAGAGCCACAGAGGAAGTAGTAATTAACTTCCTTTTTGGGCTATTTGTGTGGTATGGACTACTGTGAGAAGTGGTCACAGATGGGGCAAAGAAATTCACAGGTAAGAATATTACTGCCACCCTTAGAAACCATCATATCGCACACAGGATCACTTCTTTGTATCACCTGCAGGCGAATGGGCAAGTAGAAAGCACCAAGAAGGTTATAGAAGAAATTCTTATTAAGACAGTCTTGACACACCGATGAGATTGGACTACTAGACTACCATAGGTCTTGTGGGCCTATCATATGTCTTGGAGGAATACTACTGGATACTCTCCTTACCATCTTGTGTTGGGTAAAGAACCAATTTTCCCAATCGAACTAAATGAAGATTGACTGCTTGCTCTTCAACGAACTGCAATAATACAGTAGCAAAGGGAAAAATAGCATGACAACCTTATCAAGAAGAAAAAATTTCAAAAAGGGGATTGGGCACTTCTGTACGATTCCAAGTTCCAACAATTCCCAGGAAATTTGCAAACAAGATGGCTTGGTCCTTATGAGATTCAAGAAGTGCATAACAATGGTACTCTTACCTTGACTACCATAGATGGATTCAGCCATTCCTTTAAGGTAAATGGGCATCAAGTGCACCTCTATCATCAACCACTTACCAAAGAATCTTTTCGCAATCAGGTACACGAGGACCCCTCCATGCAAATTCTAGCTGCAGGGAATGATAACCTAACAACTTTTTCTTTAAAAAATTGAAATTGCTTGAAAAATTGTAAATAATGTGTTGGTCATGGAACCCCCCCACAACACATCTTGGGGCTCAAAGCCGAAGTTTTGGTCAAAGGTTTTGTAAGACTCTGCGAATTGTGGGTGCGGAGCGGGAAGTAGAGGTTAAGTTATAGCGCTATCCAACCTAAAGTAATGTAATGTAATGTAATGTAAAGTCATGTCGGCCTAGCCATGGTCTGCGAACCATGGGATAGTATAAATAGAGTGAGGCTCTAAGTTGTAAGGGGAAGAAAGAGTAGAGTGAATAGCGAAAGAATGGTTCAAGCTTAGAGTAGGATTCTAAGTGTATTGGGTTCTAGTAGTAGGAAGCAGCTCTCCAGCTGAGTGCGCAGAGGCCTAGTAGACTCCGCCGCCGAGTGTGTAGACCCCTGCAGCTGAGTGTGCAAGGTAGCATCAAGTCTGTAACCGAGATTGAAGATTAATAAAGAGAATTTGATTCTTATTTCTATGTATTTGTTGTGCAATATCTTCTTTATGTTTGTATAGTTTATGTATCATGCGCGCTGATATGATTGCTGAATATGTTGTAATAGCCATAAATCTTACACACACAAGTTAAGTAATCGATTAATTAGCAAGGAGCTTGGGTATTATATGGGTCGTGCCCTGAGCAGGGCTGTGTGGAAACAATAGCATGGGTTGTCAAGGAATAGCAAGCGCGTGTAGCGATGGGTCGAACCGTGAACCTCCAGAAGCCCATTAGACATCCCTAAGGTGCGGAAACCTAGTTTTAGTACCCTCCCATACTGCTTCGGGTGAGACCTCAGTCTGTGCTCTATGGACTGTTGTTGAAAGGGCCAATAGTACCGAGATTTTCTTGGCTAAATCACCTCTGAACCTTGGTCAGGCTCGTATAATCCAACAAATGGTTATTTTTCCAGGACCGGGATTGCATAAAGAATGTCTGATGTCGTGCCACTAGAATCCAATGAAGAAAGAAATTGAAGAGTCGTGGTACAAGAATATTCACTAGTTCGTGGCACAGGAGAGCAGAAATATGCGAGTATCTAAGGAATAGTGGTTGGAGCGCTACTTGTATATGGAAATCCATGAAATTTCCTTTGCATCTTTTATGTCTGAGCTATACTAGTGGATCGCGAAGATAGCAGACAATTAGGGAAGGTGTAGGCACGACAAACCAATAGTGTGGACTCTGGAACTAGAGCGCACACTAGGAGAATCAAAATATAAGATAGTGTAGGCTATTGACCACTGGCTCGACTGAATAATAGGAGGATTTATCACTCAGTTTGTGGTAGACATGAATGTAAGCTACAATGAGGCACCGTGACATTTTCTTAAGGGACTGTGAGGTAAGTATATTAAATCTTTGAACACTTGGATTAAGAAGCTATTGTGTGAAAAGCAGGTTATGCAAGTAAATTAATGTTTGGGACTATGCAAAGTTGGAAGATCTACAGAAGAGGAAGTAGTGAGGAGTTGGAAAACAATCCCTTAATTTCACCCTTGTAGGAAAGTGAGGAGGAGTTTGCAAAAGTTTCTCCGAGAAGCGTGGTTAGTTTGATATGACAGAGAATTCCACGTTTTCACCCCTACCCACACCGCCACCTGTTTCACCCTCCTCACCTCCATCTCCACCCACTCCACCTCCATCTCCACCCACTCCACCTCCACCACCACCACAGTTCAGTATGGCGAGTGCGATGAAACTACCGGTGTTCAGAGGAGTAGGAAATGAAGATCTAGACCAATTCTAGTTCGTGGTAAGAGCAGTATGGGAAGCACAAGGCATTGTGGATGATAATATTAAAAAGGTTACGCTGGTGAGTGCACTACAAGATTGCACATTAACATGGTATATCAAGCATTCTAATGACCATCCGAACATAGGAATTGCAGAGATCCAGACTGCACTCAACAGGGAATTTAGCAGGCCAAAATCAGAGACACAATCAATCAATGGGTTTAAGGAGATCACGATGCTCTCGAGTGAGACCGTCTGGGATCTAGACCAAAGGCTAAAAAGTATAATCTGCGAAGCCAATATGACATTAACAGATGCACATCATCGCGCATGGTTTGTGGCCTCACTTACGCCACACTTAAGGACGGTGCTGTCACAGCAAAAAATTTCCACCTAGGCCGAAGAATTGGAGATGGAAATGAGATTACATGAGACCCCTATACAAGATCCTAGGTTGGGAGTCCAAAAAATCCACATGCAACTACAAAATCTATGTCTAGAGATGTAAAGTTTGAAATAGGACAAGACAACTCGGCTGAAGCTGCACAAGGAAGTATGGTGCATAAAATGCAAAGGCCAAGGGCATGACAAGGACCATTGTTTAGTGTTTGCGAACTACTTGGCAAGGGGAGGTCCAAAGCCATTAAGAACAGAGGCTCCGGTAGGGCGAAGTGTGGTGTCTACATTATGGTGCACAATCTACCAAATATGAGGAAAACACACCATAGATAATTGTCATCTGCTGCAGAATTATACGTAAACGTCCCAAAAATTATTTTGTAATTTTTGTAGGTCGGTAGGCCATGACGAATGCACCTGCCGAAGCTATGAACTAATGATGGATTAGAGTCGTGCCTACAGGGTGTAGGCCAAAACGTGAGCTCTCAACTGAAATGCAGGGATGGCGTACACTGGGTTTCAGGGGCACGGTCGAGGTCAAGGTGGAATGGGACCAGTAAGGGGTTGCGGCTAGATAATCTGTTATAATTACGGAGGGCCATGGTATTATGCCCACGATTGTATGAACCTGACTAGGATATCAATTTGGTACTGTAAGAAGTTTGATCATGATGCAGAATATTACCCTTCACTGATAGCCAGGATGCATGAAAGGGGGTACTCTAGCCCCCTCTAACCTAGAATTTACAAATGATGAGGTTTGAACCGCGCAAAGAAGACCCAAATGTAAACATGATACTCAGGGATGGTATGACCATGAGAGATGATAAAGGGAAGCAGCTAGAAGAAAGGTCGTGGGTTTGCAAGGCTCCTATAAAGGAACCCATGTTTGACTTAGAACGCGCGAAGGAGACATTCATGGAAGCTAAAGAGAGCTTCATGGAGGCCTCCACTTCAGGTAGTAAGGATCAACTAGAACCAGGGACGGATCCTCCAATGCTCACTACCTTTCTAGAGACATGCATGAAACTGCTACATAATAGTAAGCTAGTCAAAGGGCTACAAGGACTTATCAATAGGTGCACGGGGTCTAGAGAATCGCGCATAGTCTGAAAACTTGGAAATCATGCATTGCATACCGGAAGGGATATGAGGTTGACTATGCAAATAGGCAAGTATGAAATGGATAAGGTAATCCTAGATCTGGATTCAGACATGAATGTACTACAAAAGCAAGCATGGGAATGCATGGGCAGACCCATGTTACAATGGTACCCTATTCAGTTATGAATGGCGAACCAACAAAAGATTTTATCCATGGGAAGATTGCAAGGGGTGACAATCAATATTGAAGGTGTGAGCACACAGGCGAATTTTGAAGTGATAGAGATTGTCGATGATAGCAATCCCTATCTCGTGCTACTAGGAATAAATTGGGCTACCGATATGAACGGGGTCATAAATATGAAGAAGCGCAAAATGATCTTGGAGAAAAAGTCACTATGCATAGTAGTACCACTATATCTAGCCGAAGGAGCGCGATACACTGAACCAGTGCGTGACGATGATAGTGATGATGATATCAACTATATCTACAAGATAACTACATAAGGAGAGGATTGGATGAATTTTATTACAGATGAAAGGATTTCGTGGGAGCGCGAAAGCTCCTACACTTCGGATTCAGACAAAGAGATAGAGTGATGGTATAATCAACTACATGAAGTAACAACATTGAACTGAAACATGATGATCAGGTCATTGCATTGCATACCAATAGAGGCAAGGGAGCTGTTGACATATGATCAATTGTCAGCAGTGGATGAATTTCTGAGCAAATCCGTAAGTGCAATACCAAAACAACAGCGGTTTGATGTGCTGAAGTGGGCACTGTGTGCAACACCCACATGATGGTGGGGTACCCATCAAGGAAATTTCGAGGATTGGCATGGATGTAGAAGGATGATGGGCCTACCATTTGGAAAATCCCAGCTTCAAATGCAAGTCAGTCAACAAGGGCAGAAAAATTTGTCCACCCACCTTTCTTGATGGGTACAGACATATGCCGTAAAACCCATACAAGTGCACACCAGCCCCAGAATAATGAATCGGAGCAAAAAGTAGCAGCAGGAAAGGCAACGCACACTACCACTTCTCCATGATGATGCCTTCGATAGGGTTTCCAGAGTACTGAATAGGGTTCATCTGGTGAGACGAAATGATTGGGAATTGCGCATGCCAGCAGTTTGATGGGCCTACGGACCATGTGTAAAACCATGAACGCGGGGACGATTCCAAAGGAGTGGAACAGAATGGAGATGATACTCACTGATGAAATATAAAAAGGATTCCACACATACTGGGCCTTGTAGTAGTGACAGTGCATGATGACCAGAAGGAAGAAATTACACATCTACACGAGGTAGAACATATAAGGATTCACGAAGACATCCAGAGAGGTAACCTTAGACCTCGCGCACTTGAAAAGGACTGGTATAATTGAGGAAGAAAAGCATTTTGGTGGAAACTAAGATCAAGAGGTTGGAAAATGAGATCACACAGGCATGTCTCACCAATAAACCAAGGATGACAAGGAAAGATATAGGTGATTGTACCACTCCGTTAGAAGAATGTCAGCATGAATTTATGACTATGTTGCCATGGATACGAACACACCACACCAAACGCAGTAACTAGGGTAGCAGACTACATACAGTAGAATGCATAGCATCAGTGGTCGCACAGACAATTGAGGAGTTTTCACGGGCTGTACTGGAAGGTGAGTTGGAGTCTCACAAAGGTGGTGCAACCACCTAACTAGCTGTAGGGAGCATAGTCTCAGTGCTCTAGACAATTGAAAGAGAGAGTGGGACTCTAAAAGAGTATGTTTGGGGGCTGTACGATGAGGGAGGTGCATGTAAAAATAGCATGACGCAAGGGTCATGCCTGTGCACGAGGGGCTGTGTTGCTGCATTGGTAGACTGGGAAGTAACCGTTGGCATCATTGTTCATGACAAGATGTCCAATTTAAGGAAAAAGGGAGCAGGCGACGAGTAATTAAGACATGAATTAAGAGCTAGATTTGGGACAATCTGTCACCAAGAATGCATTAATGACTCAGGCGTGGGGGCAATGGTTGAATTAAATTCAAAATATGCTATAAAACTCCAACGGCTACCAATGAGACAACACTTGTTCTTTTGAGATTTGAGCTACTACAAAGAGCATAGAGTGTTGAGTGCCAAGTAATATTTGAGCCCCCAAGTTTGCGAACAACAAGAGACAGTTCAAACAAGATGACAACTACCTAGAGAGGTGTGGATTTTGTATAGAGTACCACCAAGAAAGCTGCACAGAACCCTACGGTGCAGGTTGGGGATGCACCGAAAATTCCAAAATCTCCTCAGACGTCTAGGCCCAAGAAGGATAAATAGGCAGCGGGATCATTCTGCATGTCCTTGCAAAATCCACGGTTTGGTAAACTTTCCGTGGAAGAAAAGGGAAAGGCTATCACCATTGAGACAAATGATGAGGAGGAGGACCTACAATCTCTCGTGGATGAGATAGAGGCAAATGAAGAAATGGAAGGAGACATCCACCCAATGCGCATTGCAAAAAAATTGCTCGAGTATGTTCTTCTGCGGAAAGAGAAAGCTAAGGTACCCAAGGATTTGGATGCTGCTAAGAGTGCACTCCAAACCCCGCTCCTCCTAGATGGAATCCTAGTTGTGGGCTCAGCCCTGGGCCGTGTGCTCACAATGGAATTTGAAGACTGGGACCTCATGGATAGCGAGAAGATCCCACATTTAGAAATTGAGAACCTCATGAAATAGAGCAAGGAGGGTTCAGTTACAATGCTAGAGCCACAGAAATGGTTGTGCAGTGTTGAGAAGGCCAGAATACTCCACCTACTATGGATTATGAACTTTCAATGCACACCTATCATAATCTTTGTCATTAGGCAACTACTTTTCCTGGTGCACGATGGGTACTTATGGATAGAGGAGCCTATTCACATCAGATCTTATCCACAGGATTTCCTGGCTTCCCTGTAAGGGAAAGGGCCTTGCAGAGATAGCTGGAAAAAGTAGAGATTTGGTGATATTAGAGGCCATGAAGAAGAAGTATGAACTAGAAAAGAAGAAGATGGGCTACACAATCAACAACATTAAAGATAAAGGGGTTTGTGTAGCCACCCAACTCTTGGTTGGGAAGGTGATGAGAAAATGCTTGGAGATGAGGTACCAATTTCGGTAGTTGTGCTGGAAAAATAATGCACGAAGGGGGTCCAATTCAACTGGGCCAGGTTCCTCTGTGAAGAATTCCTAACTAACTACAAGGAAGCTCAAGAGTAGAGCATTAGCTTCCACTACGCGTGGTTTCTCTTGTTTATTTTATTGTTGACAAGGGAACTACCTGAGGAAATTAAGTTCCCTAATATTGAACAAGACTTGCGAAAGGCTAAAAAATATGCATCATTCTAGGCTATGAAGGATGCCACGCGGATTCGCGAGACTAAGATCTTTTGGGTGCTCATGGAGGCGAGCGTCTAGATGTGGATTAACAAGAGGTTGCGCCTATCCCCCACAGTGTACAATAGTCTGCGGAGCTTTCAAGGTGGATATGCAAAATGTGTATATCAAGGCACACAAGGATCTAGCGCAGAACTGGACCAAGCTTCCTTTCATCGCAATTGATGATTCCATCTTCTCTGTGCTCAAATCATGGCCTCCAGAGCGGCACGCCCCAAATTTGGTGGAGCAAGATAGAATAGTGGAACAAAATCAAAAGGATGCCACTAAGTTGTTGGCCCAATAGAATTGCAACAAACAGTTGGCTGCAGAGGTAAGGGCTGCCCGTGAGGCAAAGAAGGTAGCCACAGAGCAGGCGAAGGTTAATGGAAAAGCAACAGAAACATAGGCAACAAGGGCCAGCATGACGCAAGAGGAAGGGGGCCTGAACTTATCCATAGGAAAAGGAGAAGAGGGCACAGCAGAAGGTGTGGACCCAAGCACAACAGCTACATAGTTGAAACGGCCACGTGTTACGGAAAGATCAGGCCCACGAAAGAAGGCCAAGGCTTCCAAACTAGACATTGAACCAATTACATTGACGAAGCGTGACCTCTATGACATTGGTGACATAGTTTGTGAGGTCAGTAGGGAAACACTCTAGGAAGCTATGACAAAGCGAAAAAATGTGTTGGGGGCCCTAAGGGCACAGTTGTAGGAACTTCAGGTGTGGCCCCCAAAGGAAGGAATAGTATCCGCCTACGGCGTTGCAGGTATATACGTAGTGGAGCAGCTACTACGTGCAAAAATGACCAACACCATAGTGCTACCGGAAGGAGTGCTAATAGTGAAGAGTGAGGAGGATAGAGTCGCGATGGGCCGAATCAAGGGAATTGGCATAAATTTGGCTACCCTTCCATGGGACACATTGTACTAGTTGCAGGATGGCATAACAACAGAGCTACATGCCTGCGAAGGTCGCATGATCCAGGTATTGAGTGAGTAGAAGATCAACATCGAACAACTCAGCCTACAGTGTGATGAGCTAGTGTCACAGAATCAACAGATCACACAAACAGTGGATGAAGTGTGCTGACGCGTTCTAGAATTATCCATCACTGCAGACCTACCAACTGAGATGTAGATCCATTGTCTAGAAAGTGGAGTCCGAAGCGCGCACGAGTAAACAACATGAGTGTAGCTAGAGCTCAACCTCAAGATTGTTGAGCTGCAGATGAAGGCACAACCTTCCACTCCTTCAGATGTTAAAGAATAGTGCGTTAGCGTGATTTTGACAGGATTGGTAGAAATTGGAAGGGTGGTGTAGGATTGCACCAGTATGTTGGACTAAGCATTCGATGTCCTCACATCCTTGCATGAGGACCCCAACATACAACGACTGGAAATAAAGGCACGCGAACTACAACAATAGTATGACAGTGTCATGGGAACGATGCAGACAGTTGTCCTCACCCAACAGCTAGCTAAGATGCAGCAGGCAAGGGCACTGAAGGAGCAGGTGGATGCTGCAAGACAGAAAGAGGCCCTTCTCAAAGCATGCGTCTAGCCTTGGATTGATGAGGCCTTCAAAATTATGACTGAGATTGAGGGCAAGCTCATGCAGATGTAGGGACTATATGTGCTAAGACAGATAGTAGAGCCTCACAAAGAAGCAACATAAGAGCGCATGCAACAAGTCCAGCAAACAACAGAACAATGCACCACAAACCTTCAAGTAGTACGCGAATAGTTGGATGGACTTCGTGCTAAGATCACCGCACTAGCAGAGTGACTTGGGATGAGTCACGATGATTGTGTTGGGGACCTGTTGGGCATGAAATCCCCCCATAACAAGTTTTGTGGCTCAAATCCCAAGTTTTGGTCAAAGGTTTTGTAAGACTCCACAAATTGTGGGTGCGGAGCGCGAAGTAGAGGTTAAGTCATAGGGTTGTCTGCCACAAAGTAATGTAATGTAATGCAATGTAAGGTCATGTCAGCCTACCCATGGTCCGCGGACAATGGGATTGTATAAATAGAGCGAGGCTCTAAGTTGTAAGGGGAAGAAAGAGTAGAGTGAATAGCGAAGGAATGCTTCAAGCTTAGAGTAGGATTCTAAGTGTATTGGGTCATAGTAGTAGGAAGAGGCTCTGCAGCTGAGTGTGCACAGGCCTAGTAGAGTCTGCAACTGAGTGCGCAGGGCATTGTTGTGTCCATAATTGGGATTGAAGATTAATAAGGAGAAGTTGATTCTTATTTTTATGTATTTGTTGTGCAATATCTTCTTTATATTTATATTAGTTTATGCATCGTGCGCACTGATATGATTGTTGAATATGCTATAAAAACCCTAAATCTTACACACACAAGTTAAGTAATTGACTAATTAGCAAGGAACTTGGGTATTATACGGGTCGTGCCCTGAGCAGCGCTACGCAGAAATAGGAACACAGGTTGCGAAGGAATAGCAAGTGTGCGTAGTGATGGGTTGAACCGCGAACCTCTAGAAGCCCATCAGACATCCCCAGGGTGCAGAAACCTAGTTCTAGCACCCTCCCATACTACTTCGGGTGAGACCTCAGTCCGCGCTCCACGGACTGTTGCTGAAAGGGCCAGTAGTACCGAGATTTTCTTGGCTAAATCACCTCTGAACTTGCGTCAAGCCCATACAAGCCAACATAATGTACATACCTTTGTAGGAATTACCACATAAATATGTTTTTTTTGTCCTTTTTGTGTTTTTTTTGTTCAAACAAGCTAATATGGCATATCTTTATAATGGTTGTCTGGACATCTTTTCTTTTGGGACACATCAGGAAATGATTCATTACCTTTAATACATGTTGGCTTATGTTTATACTTCCAAATGGATAAAACTCATCGATATAATGTTAAGGGATAAGAGATAATACTCTCATTGGCATCTTATTACTTACACCATCCCTAACTCTTAAGGAGGAAATGAGCCTCCGTTTTTACAAGAAAATTGTATAAATAAAATAAAAATAGTGAAATTCTTATAACATTGTCCAAAGGGGATAGGGGGTCTCATCATGAGCCATCCTACCATGATCATAAGGCAGTAACAGGTGACATTCCAATTTGGCTACCACACCAAGGTAATGATCTTCTCGATAGATAAGTTTTCAGAAGAATAGGGGGTCTCATCACGAGCCAGCTTAATCATCTTTGTTTCACCCCGATGAGTGGAACTATGGTTATCTATTCACCAAGCCAGCATTGTGGTCTCTTTCTAGTAAAAATCAAAAAGTAAAAAGGACTTTGACTCATTTGGGAGGGTTAAAAAGCAACCCTATCAAGGCTATGAATACTTGCTGGTTGCAGTGGCTCTGTTGTGGTATTGAAGTATTATCTTATATTTCCTTATGACATCTACCTCTTATCACCGATGACCCTATTTCTAAATGAAAATTTTCGTTTGGTAGCATTTTTTTACAAGCTGCATAAGATGGTGATTTTTATCATCCTCCATGTGTCTGTGCATTAAATGACAAACTTTAGATATACACCACCGATTAGGCTGATATGAATAATTCCGTTTGCGGTAAAATATTTGACATAATGACTTGATATTACTATTGTTATTTTTGGCCAATTCACATCTGATGATGCATGTTGCTTAGATGTTTTACTGACTTGTGTGTCGTGACTTTTAGATTGGTTGTCAACATTTATTTCGCATTGGTTATTTTCCTATTTTACACATGCTGAAAGGATGTGGATGCCCTTCTCTCATCAGAGGGGGGGATGGCCTGCGTACGGATAGCATGTATTCCTATTATGATAAATGTGTGATAATCATTCGGATTACCTCCGGAGTACGTTTGCATGATGTGCAAGGATATGTAATAATTGGCGGGCATGTGAACATATGATCTTGCATTAAGTATGGTGGACAACATGGATGACTTAACTAAAATTGATAATTATTATCCAAGTAGAGTCATTTCCTTTATAATTGTTGTGATATACATTGTTGCTTTGTTGCGTTACAGAGGTAAAACATAGTTCTCTTTAGAAGAACCAGGCCCAATTGCAGCAACTATGGATGGAAGAGCAATTTGGAGTGAGCCTCCAGTAATTATGGTGTCACATCAAGCCTGTGAAATCCTTGAAAGCACTGGCTGGTTATAGTACTTGAATAGATTGCAGGGATTCCATGAAGAGCTAATGTTGGAGTTTCTACAAAATCTACAAAACGATAGTATAGTGGTCAAAGGCATAATCATGACAGTTTCAGAAGAAGTCCTGGCCAAAGTTACTCAACTTCTGGTGGAAGGGGCGAAATTGGCAAACAAACAGGTCTTTTTATATAGTGCAATTGAAGCCTTCCATGACCCAGACAAGCAGCTAGTATGCACGAGGAAAGGAATTCATCCTTCGGCGTTGCAGCAACCATGGTAAGAGCTAGTGGTCATCATCCAAAGATATATTACTTGCGACAACCGAAATGATGTGATAAAGCCTCGACAATTGAAACTCCTATCCATTTTAAAGCAAATAATTTCAGTTAATTTACCATTTTATTTAAATTCCCTGTTACATGATGTTGCCCGATGAGTAAGGACAACCAAGGACCGACATAGTGTAGTCAACCATCGTGGGTTAATTAAGTTAATAATCACAAATAGATTGGCACAACAATAATTAACATGGGATAGTATCATAAATATTACCTTGGATCCACCCCTGAAAAATGAGGAAATAGAGCAACAAGGGCCAAGAACCCCAGGCCCAAATAAAATATTAAAATGAAAGAACCCCACTGCACCCCTAGAATCAGCTAAGCGTAGATGCTCAGTGAGAGTAAAAGCCCAGGGGCACATTCCAATCCAAGTAGAAGAAGCCGGACCATCCCGCACACCTTCTCTTAGTCCTCAAGACCCTCCATTGCAAGACCATGAGGAGGAAGTGGTAAGGGTTTTGGGAAGCATGGAAATTATTACTGAGGGTAGGGAGCAGCCAAGGAATGCTGAAAGACAGAATTGTACCCCCAATCATTCGATCTATACTAACAAATTTGGTCATGAAAAAGCCCAACCATGCACTAATCCCATGGAGGAGCAGAGAGAGCTAATTCTTGATGTGGAAACTCCCCTTAAAACTGAGGAGCATGAAAAATCCCCAACAGAAAGAAACCATGAAGGTGAAAACTTGGAGGATTCCAATCAACCAAGTGATATTCCATTTTCAAAGTCCCCCATGGATGAGGGCTACCAAGAAGAAGACCATGAGAATGATGATTGTTCAAGAGATACCATTGCATTGGGATCTCCTGAACATGAAATGCATAATAATTATGAGTTGGGAGTAGAAATCCCGTCACCAAATACAACTCCAATTGGAAACATTCCTGATATTAACATAATGCAGCCTGTGCAAGTGGCAGAAGGTAATGCAACCCCGCATGGGAGCCATAGAGTAGAAGAGCCCTACAAAGTTAAACTTAAGAAGGTGCTCAGAAAATACAGAAAACAGAAGCAGTTTATGTAGAAAAATGGTGTAGTAGGAAAATTAGGGCCAATCCATACTGATATCATTCAGGCTGTAAAGGAATACTTCCAAGATATTAAAGAAGAAGCCTTAGCTACATCCAAGCAAAGATGGGAAGCTTCCAGTAACACTATGAGGGGTCAGGAGCCATTTGGATACCGTAACTTCCAAGCTGCCTCGTCTCATTTTTTCAAATATAGCAATATGATTTTAACATTGGGACCAAACTGGATAGGATGCCTCTACAAAACACCAAATATATGGTACCGTCCTGATCAATATCGTAGTGATTATAACTTAAAATATCATGAGGTAACGCAGGCATTCACTATCCTCAAGCAAAAGAATGGTTTTAGGAATTACAGGGAAGAAGTGTACCCTGCTTATTCCCTCACCCATTTTCATCTGAACTATACTCTTGCATGATGATGTGCAACAAGGTAAGACGGGGAGTATGTTGTGACGAGAAAAGGGTATGATTTCTCTTCACTTAATGCTTCATTTATTGATCATCCTTATAATATTATCTGTGTTTATAGAATAAAATGAGGAAAATATCAATCAAAGTTGGAAGAAACTAGTTGGTGATAGAATAGGCGAGTTTAGTATGAAAAACTAATTCTTTTCTCTTTTTGTATACAGATATGCGATTAGGAAAGATATGTTTAGTTAGCAAGACAACACAAGGCCATAAAGGGAAAAGCCATGACATCTGGGGCAGAAAAGGAAGCGGAAGATTAGCTTGAGTACTCTTTTTTTATCATATGATCAAATTTTATATTGTGAAATCCTCAAGATCTCCTGATCCCGAGGATTCGTTGTTATCCAACTTTCCCTTTCATGTTATATAAGGCCGAAAGAAACTAGATGATAGTGTGGACTTTTGATATGTAATTATTCTCTATAGAATAGAAACATTGTTAATTCAGTGACTCTGTCAACTGCTACTTTGCAGTTAATGGAAGAAGGTTGCACTTGATACATCTTCGTATTTTGAGTTTTCATTCAGTAGAGGGTTTTGGCAACTCTGGGCCTAGTCACAAGAATTTCCACTGCTCTTTTGTGTTATAGTTTACATTCAGTCCTTGTATTTGATTTAATGTTTAGTTCATTTTCTTATCTTGAAGATTGATGATATTCACTGTTGTTCACTTAGCTTTATACTGAAATTGTGAGATAAACTTAAGTAAGAACTTTGATTAAAATGAGTGAATGAATGGTTGATTGTTGTTCGATCAAATGAATGTTGTCATAGATCTTGAGAAAGAAGATTGAGTAACTTCTACGGATTGCAATATAAAATGTTTATCATTTAGGAATCTTTTATAGTTGTTTTTGTTCACTTACAGATTGCTATTCAATTGCTGGTTGTTATTGCAATTTAGTAATACATAGTGATTTGAGTTGACTGGTGCTATTCAATAATCATAGTTACTTTACTTGATTAAGTGTGATTAGTCTCAAGCTTATTTGAGTAATTCTCCATCTAATTCTCATTTGCATTCAAGTTCCAATTAGTTTTGAATTAGGTTGTATAGAATTACATAGGGTGTTGTGAGCACTCATTTCATAGATAGTTTCTTTTCAAAGTTGTGTGAATTGGATTGGATAATTGGACTTTAATGATTGCAATGATTCATCATTAGATAACCTCTAACTTCACTACACATACTGTGTTGGCACTCTTGAAATAGAAAGGCTTAACTCAAGTTGACAACTAATGTAGGGATTAAGATTGCCTGTAAAAAGACATCTTAGTGAGCCAACACTTCCCTCCTGTTGGAACTCAAAGAGTTTAGCTCCTTTTTCATAGTTTTATCATGTCTGTTTTCCAAGGTAACTTGCCTACATGTTTTGATATGATATGTGTCGATCTCCTTTGATCAGACAATTTCCACTCTTGGTCACTATTCCTCATCGCTTGAGGTCTAAACCAATCTCCGATTGCCACATCATCTTTTGTGATGACATCATCAGGTACCTGCAACTCTTTCCTGGGTTGGCACATGTCCTGCTGATGTAGGCTTTGACTCTTTGACCTGAATCTTTGTTTAACTCTAATTTCCTTGTCCGAACTCGGATTTTCATGCAGTTTGCAGTGTTGGCTTCGTATTCACGAGCCCTTAAGCATTTTTCCATTTCACCTATATTTAAAGACTTTTGATCTAGAGGCTATGCTAAATCCATTTTCGATCACTCGTCCCTACTGGAAGCTTTTGGTCAACCAAAGTTGGTTTTAGCTATCGAGTAAGTGAGGATAAAGTTCCTTCACTTTTCCAATCTCTATCCATCGTGCTTTACTTGGATTTGTACCTTTGAGTCCAACTTGTAGGTACTCAACATCCCTTTGTCACGAAGTTCTTATCCTTCTGTCAAGAACTGTGTCCTCCTGTAACTCATTGAGATACTCAGGCAATAGATCCTTAATGGAAGGTAGTTGACCTTGATCTTTGGAATCTTCAATCAATGAAGATTCATACAACCTCAAGTTTTCAACATTAACGACTGAATAGATTTGCATATAAGCTGGTAGATCTAGGTGGATAAAATTTTCACCAATTTTTCAAGTATTTTGAAAGGACCATATCTAATTGGTTTCAACTATTTACCTTTCCCTTGCAGTATTTCTTTGCTGATGTACAACCAAACTTGATCACCAACTTGAAAACTATGCTCAACTCGATGCTTGTCATGTCATGCCTTATACTTTGCTTGGCTTCTTTCTAGCTGTTCTTATACTGCCTGGTGGATTTCCTTGATTTTTTCAATGAACTTGGTTTCTTTGTCCACATCACTGTGTCCATCAACTGATATGTATTTACCAAAGATAAAATCCAAGGGATACTTTGGTATAAAACCAAAACAATTCTCAAAAGGAGATATTTGAGGAGAAGAATGTTTGGCACGATTATAAGCATGTTGCACATAACACAAATGCTCATCCCAAAGTTTGGGATGCTTGCTGCAATATCCTCGAAGCAATTGTATCACTGTCTTGTTGACCACTTCTGTTTGACCATCTATTTGTGGATGAAACCTTATGCTCTTATTTAACCTTGTGTCCATCAACTCCCATAGACTTGACCAAAATTTCCCAACAAATCGAGAATCTCGATCAGATACAACAGAAGTGGATAACCCAAAATGAACCCATACATTTTGAAAGAATGACATTGTAGTTTGTTCAACAGTGACCTGTTTATTACAAGGTATCAAAATACACATCTTACTGAACCTATCCATAACTACGTACAAATAATCATGACCTTTTCTAGACTTTGGCAATCCCCCAACAAAATCCACGGAAACACTTTCCAAGGATGAGAAGGAATTGGAAGTGTAGTATACAAGCCTAATTTTCTATTACTTGGCTTGCTTGTAGCACACATAGTACATCCTTTGATATATCTAGAAATTGTTTCATGCATTCGTGGCCAATAACAAAACCTTTGCAATTGTGAAACTATTTTACTTACACCAAAATGACATGATATGAGAGAAGTATGTGCTTCTCGAATTATGTTAACTCTTTCACTTTGTGGAATGCATAACTTTCCAAAATGATATAAGAGTTTTTCCTTAATGTAGTAATCCAATTCTTCTACCTACTTGCCATGACCTAAAGTTGCATATACAACCTTAAAGTCTATGTCTTGAGCATATTGTTCAATGTAACTTTCATGAGTTAATGAATTATGCTTAATTATAGTGGATGCATTTATGATTGGTCTTGATAACATGTCTGTAACCTTATTATGTATGCCTTTCTTATATATGATCACACAATGAAATTGTTGTAGAAAACCCATCCACCTGTAATGTCTAGATTGTTGCAATTTAGTTTTGGGAGTGTAGATATTGAAGTGGTTGATGATCTGTGTGAATGATTGTTTCTTTACCCATTATATAATGTTTCCACTTTTTAATTCTCTATACTAATGGATACAATTCTTTATCATATTTAGGATAGTTAACTACTATAGATGTAAATGTCTTAGAATGAAAGCATATAGGCTTCATGTGCTACATCAACATTACCCCCATGCCATAGTCACTTGCATCTATCTCGATCTCAAATGGATGCTGAAGATCTGGCAGTGCTAGTATTGGCACTGTACTGATCCTTTCTTTCAAGGCGTCGAAGGCTTTCTGTTGTTTCCCCCCCACTGAAACACTTGTTTCACACTTGTCAAAGCATGTAAAGGAGTTGCAAACAACAGAAATTTAGCAATAAAATTTCTCCAATATTGCATTTCCCCTAAGAAAATTATAACTTCTATAGAATATTTGGGTTTAGGCTAGTATACAATGACTTCGACCTTAGAGGGATCTATCTTCAATTCACCACCCCCTACAATATAAACCAAATAATTTAAAGATGTTTTGCCAAATTCACGTTTTGACAGCTTCACATAGAGATTTTCTCTTTTTAAAACATGCTTTACATGCTTTACATGCTTTACATGTTCATCCCATGTCTTACGAAAAACAAGAATATCATCTAAATAGACTATTACAAAATCATCAATAAATGGTCTAAATACATCATTCATGACTCGCATAAACATAGCTGGAGCGTTAGTTAAGACAAAAGGCATAACCATTCATTCATAAAGTCCTTGCTTTGTCTTGAAAGTAGTTTTCCATACATCTTGTTCTACAACTCTGATTTGATGGTAGCTACTTTGCAAGTCTAATTTAGAAAAATAAACTGCATCTTTTAGTTGATCTAATAAATCATCAATACAAGGAAGAGGATAACGATTCTTGATCGTGATTTTATTTAGTGCTCTAAAATCAATGCACAGTCTCCACAAACCATATTTCTTTCTCACCAACACAATGGGTGATCCGCATGGTGATGTGCTTGGTCTTATAAATCCTTTATCGAGCAACTCCTGTGCCTGCTTCTTTATCTCTACATTCTCTAGAGTTGATAACCTATACATCCCAATGTTAGTTAGTGGAGCATCTTGCTATAAATAAATATGATGTGCTAACTCTCGCTTGGGTGGAAGCCCCTTAGGCTCTTGAAATAGAATATCGTAATTGAAAACAACTTTAACTAGATCTCCTTCCTGTTTAGGATTACAACCTTGGAACGCATCAGATTTATCAAGATCCTTTGCTTTTACAATCATTAGTAAAATTTGCTTACTTGAATTTACAATTCTTTTCATCTGTCCTGAATTTATGAGAGCAAAGTTATCTTTGAGTTTATGAGTCGTTACAATATATTCAATTCCATCCTTAGTGAGTTGATACTTATTTTCAGCTCGATAGAATATGACTTTTCTATTGTACAAGTATGTACTTCCTAAAACAATTCCACATATGTCCAATGGGACTATATCTAACTCAGCCTCGTCTACAAATGTGGACCCAATTGCAAACTGAAGTTTACATTGTCTCATAGCTTGTAGCTTTGTTTTATGACACATCTAACCTAATGGATATGGCTTCTTATGAGGTTTTGTTTCTAGACACAACTTCTTTACAATTGTTTCAGAAATCAAATTTACTTGTGATCCACTATCAAATAAAGTATCAATTTTAGTGTGCCTGGAAATGACTCTAATATGAAATAGCTTGTTTCCTTTCTTCTCATTACTTTCATTATCAATAGGATGTGAAGAATTACTTGTAGATGGTTCAGAATCTTTACCTTTTATACTTGTGGTTGTAACTATTGTTTCGCCGCCTGAGTCTGATCCCAAGTCCTTTTGAATAGCAGTAACATTCTTTCGCTCTTTACCCCCAAACTTCTTAGGCTTCAATTCTAGATGCAAAGACCAGCAATGTGCCTCATCGTGTCCTTCTTTATTATAATGAGTGTGTTAGTGTCAGTCTTTGCAACCTTCTTCCAGTGATCAAACATGCTCTTACACAAGAGATTTTAAGGTGTCAAGGTAAAATTTTATCATTTCGGTGAGTCTTCAAGTAAAATTTGGTCACTAGGCATTAGGTCTGGGGTTTGATTTTACCCTTGTTAAAGTTGTCCAAATGATGTTCCATGTCACCATTCAGCTGATTCTACCATCATTCAGAGGGTTTTCATCATCATGTCAAGTTCCATTGGATAATTTCACACCTTGTTCATGTTTCAGTTGTGCCTATGGCAAGGTTCATTTCCCTCTCCTAGGGTTTTGAAGCTAATTTCTCTTGGATGGTCAAATCATAGGAAAAATTGTATCCTAATGTTCATAAACCTTCCCCTATCCATAAAATACCTTATCAAACACTTCCCATCACTGAGATCCCCCAAATTCCTCATTTCACACAAACCCTAGTTTCTTACTATAACCTGGCAATTTTCTATGGTTGGGCCTATGTTTTTCCTTTTTGGACCCCTTCCCCTCACTCGATTTCTGATATTCCACTTTCACCTACTTCCTAACATCCCTCCACACTTCCCAAAATTTCCTCAAGAATTTAGAAGCTCCCTATCCCCTTCATTCTACTTCATTCCGGAAAATCCCTTGTCCCACACATCGGGATATGTTTCACTCAAAAATGTTTTTGAGCAGTGGAAGATGAATTTGGAAAAAATGAGAGCGTGTTTTGTCACCAATAGACCAAGGAAGAAAAACCTCCTTCACGTTTTACATAGGTGTCATGGTTTTGAAGAAATGTCAAAAATAGAATTGTCTCGGGAGAGTTGATGCACCTTTGGAGTGACCTGAGGAAAATCAAGCTTTCTTCTAACTCGGTTGGCCACATGACTTGATTGATGAACCAAATGATAACTAGAGACAAGCCGTTTTCCAATGAGCTATCATGAGATAAATTTTGAGATGGGGAAGGAATTCAAAATTTGACTGTAACAGCACTCTGCCTTTCGGTAGCCTCATTTGGTACAGTTTGACTAGTTGTGGGAGATTTGATTTTTGATAGAGCAAATGAACTCCAAATTGAAAAATTCTAGTTGGGTTGGAAAGTAGACACATAGAGATTTCCAATGAGCTATCCTTTGCTCAATTTTAGGTTGAGAAAGACATTTAAAAGTTGCCCGAAATAACACTCTCCCTTGAGGCAGCCTCATCTGGCATAGTTTTACCAGTCTTGGGAGATTTGATTTTTGACAGGGCAAATGAACTCCAAATAAAAAAATGCTGGTGGGGTTGGAAAGTAGACAGGAAAGGATTTCCAAAAAGCTATCCTATGCTCAATTTGGACATCAGGAAGGCCTCCAAAAGTCACCTGGAAAAGAACACGACGCACAGGAGGAGCACAACGGTTTTATAAATATTTTCACTCGATATGGTCAGTTATACAAGTGGCAAAAGAAGGCAAAGGGTCACCCAAGCCATTTTTCATGTTTGTAACACTACACCTGTAGCTGATGGTTGGCTATCCACCTTCATCTGGTGACCCTTGGTCGTTCTATCTCTTCATAGCACATTCTATATATTGTATGCAAACCATTTGCAAAGCAAGTTGGTTAGTTGGCTTGTAACTTCTGGGAGACTGTGGGAGAGAAACTTTGTTTCTACATTGTATATTTCTACAGAGAATTAATGAAAGGAAGCAGCTCTAATTCATGAGATTCATGTGGTTGTGAGTGTAGCAAGTGTTTCTCTTATGTTTCATATGTATCTCGTTATGTTTCGTAGTTCATTTCTCATTCATTTCTAGTGAAATTTTTCGAGTGAGATCAGGTAGAATTCAATTCTATTGCTCTACCTGTGGGAAAATTTCATATACAGTGTTCATTCTTCTATTTGAAAAGGATTCATGTCACCCATGCCCTTTTCAAATTCTTAATCATTCTCTCCATTTCTTTGTTATGTTCCATAGTTTCATTTCGTATCCATCTCTGGTGAAATTTTTTGAGTGAGATCAGGTAGAATTCAATTCTATTGCTCTACCTGTGGGAAAATTTCATATACAGTGTTCATTCTTCTGTTTGAAAAGGATTCATGTCGCCCATGCCCTTTTCAAATTCTTAATAAATCTTTCCATCCCGCCACATTTTAAAGCCAAATTGTTATGCTTTCAACCTACCTTGCCTCATGAAATAATCTGTGCCTTCATTTTAAATTCTCTGTTCATTGAGGTCCAATGGTCCCATAACATCCCAGAAATACAGTAATTCATAAAAATCACTTCTTGCTTTCATTTCCACTTACTAGCCTAAGACAAATAGTTCATTGTAAGTCATCTCAGTCCTTCTCGTTCATCTATTCACTGAGTGTGACCCGGAGAGAGTCGTCTCATGTTCTGGTAGGGCTAGCTACCAGACTGAGTGTGGTTTGTGGTTACCCTGAATTTTGCCTTCCTTGAGCTTGAGGCAGATTTAGGTGCTAACATAGTGGTGACTCTGCTGGGGAAGAAAATTGTTTGCTTGTAGATTGTCTTGCCCCAGGACATATCTCAAGCTCAGATTTGATGGTTGATGGTGAACAACAATCAGACATAAGAAGATGGATGAAATCATTCACCTAACGACTCCATTCACTGAAGAAACCAGCAATGGGTGCTTCATGGTGACTCCACTGCAGAGAGGTCAGTAGCTTTGATACGTTTTTCAAGATGGATCGGATTGCAAGAAGATACGCTCCCATGAGTCGAGATCACATCCCAGGCTTCCCAAATAAAATGCTGAAGGTAGATTGGTCAAAGAATCTGCCTATGTTTAAAGATGATGGTGAGAAGGACGCTTCTTTACATCTTGTTCGATTTCAGATGCATATTCGCAAGTTGAAGGTTGATTTTCCTGAAGATTGCTTAATGAAGATATTCATGGCCACTCTAGAAGGTAAAGCCCAATCTTGGTATGAATATTTGCCCGCTGCTTGTATTTACAGTCTAAGGGATTTTCATGACCTGTTCATTGAAAGATATAAAGACTCTTATCCATCATTGAATCTAGTTCATGATTGTTGCAAGTATGCTTATGGCTTTATTGAAAGCCTTGAAAAATATTATGGGGAGGATAATTTTATGGATCATTGGATCATGGAAGCCCTGTATGAAATTCCCTTTCAGCAGCATAAAGACGATCATGAAAATTTGCAGCATGACCAAGATTGTGGTACGGTGGAAAATGAAGGAATTTTGCATCTTGACAGTCAACATGAATTACATGAAGTGGATCAGTAGTATGAGGAAAATTTATATACTCCTTCGCTTGAAAATATTGAAGACAATCGTTGTTTGAGCAAAAGGAAACAAAGGGTCTTATCTCCTCTGTCTGAAGAAGAGATAGATCAGCTCTTGCAAGATCATGTTCCAGCTCAAGCTAAAGTAGATTTGCAATGCACACATGGTCAAGAAAGTGTTGGTGAAACTTCTTCTTCTTTTGAAAAGGATGACAGTCCGGTGAACATCTTAATAGATCAGCAAGTTGAAGAATTCCATATGGCTGAAAGTGATAAAAGAAAAAGTGTCATTTCAGATTCGTCCATAGAAGAAGACAAAGTTTTGGGTCCAAATGTTCTCATGTCATCAGAACAAAGCCTTCATGAAGAGGTAATCCAATCATCTCATGGACAGAAAGATGAGAACTTTGTTCAAGTAAGTGAAAAGCTTTCTTTGGATGAATTTATGGTAGATGATAAAAGTGTTAGTGTTGGGTTTCAAGAATCATCCAAAGTTGCTTTTCTCATGATTGACGAATGTGATGAATGTAATGAGAATATGGCTGTCATATCATGTCAAGATGATCAAAACTAGCATTTGCACCAGACGTTGCAAAGAAAATGCTGTAAGGCAATAGATAACATATAATACTATGTAAAGCAATTGATAACATATAACACTATGTAAAGCAATCGATAACATATAACACTAATTAACGCTTTTTTGCCCCACCACCTCCGAGCTGGCACCCGCTGTGCTGGCAACCAACACCCGCGCAATTTCAAACAATCCCTCGCGCCAAACATTCATTTGCTCCATTCGCACAACCGGAACAGGTCCTCTCAAGCATTCATTTCTCCTGTTCACGGTGCTTGCTCACCTCGTAGTTCCGCTCGTGGTGTTGAATCCTGGCAGGCTGTGCCCTAGGGGTAAGGTAAATTATACTCTGTGAACAATGACATCCACCATTTTGGCGGGTGCCCGGAAGGCCCATGCATACGAATCCCACCCCGTGCTACTATAAATTTTCTACATTGGCAGCTCCCAGCATCTGGCGAAACAGATACATTCAAGGTCTCCATTTGGGCGCAGGTTCAAGCGATGCTGAAGGTGTTTTCCCATTGCATCGTAATCAGTTACCAGATTTATAACGAACCACTTAGCCATTCAGACATCTTCAATAGTTTTTAGGACGTGGTTTAATGGTTAATAGTTAAGTATGGAGGTTGTTTAGTCAATTTATTGTTATCTAAATTGCTAGTATTAATTGTCAACCCGGGGCTCGTAAGCTGATGAAGTGAGGGTGTACTATATGTACTTAAGTAACTTTCTTAGAGCTTTTGTTGTTTAGGGGGGTTGTTTATGATTAACTTATCTTCCTAAAATGGAATGATGATTATAGACAAATGAGTGCAAGTGTGTGAAAGTGATCTATAGATGAGTGAAAGTGTGTGTGATGGTGATTTCTAATTGCTTGCTGAATTTGTAAGAGAAAAAGAACTTGAAAAAGATGAATAAATCAAAATGACTTGAAAGTAAATGACCACAATCCAATGGCATTAGTCTCTATCCATACTGCTGCAAATAAAAGAAATAAGAAAGTTACTT